>JAHWFP010156895.1:71187-81673 GCA_023313725.1 Lithobius niger | reverse complement strand
GGGGGGGGAGCTCAACTGGTTTATTGTCTCGTGTGTCAAAACTGCTGTTTTTTTTAATAAGGGGGGCGTCCACTGGGCTCCCGCCTCCAGTCCCATATTGTAAAGTACGCTTCTGATCATTTGTGTACAGTCCCCCTCCCTCTATGGTTTGTTAAAATCGTCTTAAGACGCAGCTGCAGTTTGTTCCACATTATGTTTTCAGAAAACTGACCGGATGACGACTCGTTTCCTTGCACTAAAAGAGCAAAAACATGTGGATATCACATTAGTACACTCAACAAAATTACTGTTAGAGTTTACGAATGGGATGTTTACGGATTTTTTGCACTCGTAGTGGAAGAAAACGTGGTGTCACAAAGTCAGTTTTCTAAAAGCATAATGTGGAACAAAGTATACGCATGGAGTGTTGCTTTCTTGTAGATTTAAAAGTATTAAACCAACATTGATAGTTACAGAATTTAGGACTAGCAATACAGCAGGGTTTACGAAAAAAAGTGCGCTTTTAAGAAGCGAATAAAAAATTGTCATTCGGGTCTATTTTTTATGGTTGTGTTTTAACTTTTACCTTGCTCGTTTCTTTTGTTCCGTAATTTTCGGCTTTTAGTTCTGTTTTCTGCTTCCCTTCAGCAACTAAAATGCCTTCATTTATGTCCACTGCCGGCAACTGTCTAGCCGCACACACACCACCATGGTGAATGAATCGTCACGTGGTTTCTTCTAGCATTTCTGACTGGTGAATGGGAGAAATCTGCTTTTGCTTCAAAAACTATAACAACTATATCTTTTTTTGCACCAAACAGTTGTTTGTCACTCAGTGCCTGAGGCAGCATTTTATCTTAGTTTGCACCAAAAGTTGTGTCGTGGGTAGGTGCTGCCATCTAGTGCTCGAAACCATTGGAGTTTATCTGGTTTTGCATATATGCTCCTCGCTTATTAAAAATTAAAATACATAGTTTTAAATGGGTAAACTTTCTGACCAAAAGTACACTGAAAACGACACCTCTACTGCTTGTACGTACTCTATTTTTAACCTTTAGTTTGCCACTTTGAAAAGTTGCTGCCATATTGAACTGTATTTGATTGTTTTTGTTAAAATACAGCCTTTTTAACAGTTCTTTGGAATTTTCTGATCAAAACACATTAAAAAAGACACCTCAACTGCTAACGTACTTCATTTTTTTAAATTCGGGCCACCATTTTGAAAAATGGCCACCATATAGAATTTAAACTGAGTTCGTTAAAATTAAAATACATAGGCTAGTTTTGGAAAAAGAAACGTAATAGAAAAAAACACGGAAACTGTTAATGTATGCCATTTTTAAGATTTAATCCGCAATTTTGGAAAATTTAAATTGATTTTTTGGCGGGGTCCCTATCTAAAATGTCTTGTATGGACATATGATAGTGTGCAAATCACAAATTGCCGGATAGTTGCGCGAACAGACCCAACTTTTAGCAAGACTGGGAAGACAAAGAAAGCAGACATTACGAGGAAGTGAAGATAAAGAGTCAACTTCAAGGAGCAGAATTTTGCCCCGCAACAAACAGAGAAAGACGGCAGCAAATTTAGAGGAATCATACTGATCCGTAACAGCACGTAACCAAAAGGTAAAGCGGTTTCCATATAATTTTAAAAGGATTTCGAGAATAAGAAAGTAAGAGTTTTAATTAAGTGTTAACAATATGGCGATGTGTGATGTCAGCAAGATAACGTCAGCGTCTAATATTCAGTGTTTACAGCTTTTAGATTGCAGCAACTACGGATTTTGGTCAGCAAGAGTAGAATCATTAATGCAACATCAAGGATCGTGGGAGCTATTAATGACAGGCAAGGCAAAACCGACCGTTGCGGGAGATTTGTTGAAATGGGAAGCTGCCAATGAAAAAGCCATCGGTTTACTGATGTTATCCGTATGTGTTAAGGTAATTCAAATTCCGAAAATGCTGGAGACTGCAAAGGGTATCTGGGAACTTTTAAAAGAAAAGTATGAACCATCAAATGTGCTAAACTATATTGCATTACATAGGAAGTTGCAATACTTAAGGAAAACAGAATCAATGGATGTGGCTAAATATTTGGGTACGTTAGGCATTTTTTTTCAGCAGATCAGCAATACTGGATTAGTAGTTGATGACGAGGAACAAGAATGCTACATAATATTAGATTTGCCTAATTTGTTTGATATCGTGATAACAATTTTCCTAGCATAACTCAAAAAAGTAGAAAAATTGAAATCTCTTGGAACATTTGCTGATTATGTACAAGAGCAAAAATCAAGTGTTTTCCTATCCCCGTACTTTTACAGAATCACACGCAGAGCTGGCTAGACATGTACATCCTGGCAGGCTGTTTCCATCATAGTCTGCTGGCATTGCTGAGGAATTGGACATAGAGCCACTACGCGTAATTAAGACCCTAATCAAAGCCTACCTCCTCAACCTAACCTAAATCAAGCTCAGCAACAAGCAAAGTCAACAGGTAATATTCGTACCGGTCCACCCTGGAGAGGATCCGATGGGTGTGGCCGAAGTAGTTCTGCAAGAGGAACCTAAGCTGTGTAATTTATAGCAAGATCCAGCAGGTAAAAGCGTTAGCTTCTGATAATGGGTGGAATCTGAAAGACACAATAGTAATAGACTCTGGGTCAGCAAAACATAGCATTACAAATAGAAATTGGTTTAATGAACTGAAGCAGGTAGAGACCGAGTCAAGTGTTCCACCAATATGAAGACAGTTCAACCTAACCTAGAAAGCAGCGTATCATACAAATAAATAAAAGTCTACTAACGTTAAAAAACACTCTGTTTTTACCAGAGTTTGACGTGAATTTATTTTCAGTTGGGCAAGCAATTACAAATAGTTTTAAGCTGGTATTTGATGAAAATAAATCTGAAGTTTTTCACTAGCCAACCAACTCTTGGCTATTTACCCACAGTATGTATGTGGTTATTTATCGTTTTCAAGTTTCAAACGCCACCTCCGAATTATGCAAATATAATTAGGCCTTTAAATGAAAGTGATAGCCCAGTAAATATCCAAATACAAGGCAAATCAGCATGGTTAAAACCTGTGAAACAGTCTAGCACAAAAATGGACAATAATGCGCAAGAAGGCCAGTGTTCCTAGAGTTAATTACAAGTATTAAAACTCAAAACGTACTTACTGCAAAAGTTTTGTCAGGTAATACTCTTTGTGGCATAATTGCCCCATGCACGTTGCTCCCTCAACATTAAAAAAAATAGCCCATAGTAGAGCACTAAGAGGTTTCACTACACAGAATTCACTTAGGCTTAACAAAACTGCTTGCAGTACTTGCCTTGAAGCAAATGCTAAGTGCAGGCCCTTTACTACTGTTAAACAGACACGTGCTAGTGAGCACTTAGGTATTATGTGCAGCTACTGCATAGCCCCCTTTCTAGTAGTGTCCCAGGTGGGTAGTGGATTCTTTGCAACATTCACTGACGATTACTCGAGATAAGTGACCATAATTATGAAAACGAAAGATGAGTTATATGGGCATTTCACAAATTACGTCACGATGGATGAAGCACAAACAGGTTGCAAATTAAAATTTTTCGCAGTAACCATGGTTCTGAGTACACGAACTCCAAGAAGGCATCCTATATGAAAGCATGAGGCAATAAACATGAGTACATGGGCCCCCCCCCCCCCCATGCCCGTAGCTAGAATGGAACAGATGAGAGACTTAACCTCTTTATAATGAAGTTGGTAAGAATTACATTTGTTTCAACGCAGTTACCATTACCATTTTGGACAGAGATGGTAACCATAGCAGCATATATTAAAAATCACTACACAAATACAAGAAATAAGTTGGTTACACCAAGACAGTTATGGTTTAATCTTGGCTATAAACCAACAGTAAAATATTTAGCATAGGCTGATTGTGTTTTGCATTAAGAGCACCCAAGAAACAATCAAAGTTGCAACCAAGAGGACTTGTGTGTATAATGCTGGGATATGATTTGGATTCCCGTACATACAGACTATACACCATGAAAATCATGTGATAATAGTTAAACGACATATTACGTTTCAAGAAGACGTAATGGGCTCTCAACGTTTAAATGGAAAGCCTACTGAAACTCTGATGGAGTTACTCGATTAGGTATTTGAGGCACTGGAACCGCCCATGGAGACCCCTATTTCATGGGAAGCTACCCCAGCAACTGTACAATCTACAAGACGAGTTTTCCTACCAGGGTTATCTACCCCAGGAGGACAACCCAAGCCACCCAGAAGTAATGGAGCCCGCTCTTCAGGGTCAACAACCCCAGTGGTGAATCAGCTGCAGCACACTTCGGATACTAGTAAAGGTCAGCAAGGAGTTCGACCGTCAAGGACTGTAGTCCCGATTGAAATACAACCCAGACCTGTACCCCACGACACCAATGCTTCCAGGTCATCAAGCCAACTTACGAGAATTGAGTTTACGATTTTAGGAACTCAGCCTCCTAGGTCATCCGAACCTGAACCTTCAAGTCACTGCCTTTAACTTGCAGCAGAGCCAAGTCCAAAAAGATTAACCTTCCTGAACTCTCCCAGCCGCCGTTGGGAGGGAATAAGCATCCAGATGGAAAACTCAACGATATTGATCCTGAAATAGATAAGATACGATAAGATTTTTATTTTGTTGTCAATCAATAGCAGCGAGAAAATGGTAAAGGCACCAGAAAGGTGCCACAAACACTTATACTCAAAATTTAATTTTAGATGATAAGGCGTAGAAAGATAGAGTAAAAAAGAAGTGTCTGCCAAAGACAATGCTCTGGTTGCGATAAAAATCTCCGAAGGTCCACGTTTTTAAGTTTAACCCTGAAAGCAGTGTAAGAGGGGATGATGTTGGCGGTCAAGTGATTCCAAGCTGGGACAACCCGATCCGAGAAGAATACTGATAGTAGGGTAAAAAGGCGATTGGGCTGTCCCGTTACATCAGAAAACCCAGAAGATGCAAAACCCTGGAAAAGAAACAGGGGAGAAAGTTATGTTTTTTCCCCCTCTAAATACTTTGGTTTTATTGTTATTATTCATTTGGTAAAAAAAACATTTATCAACCGTTGGAAAAAAATACGAAAAAAAAAGAGAAAAAATGTTTGCCATGGATTCGAACCACCGTTCTCACAAACATGAGCAACTTAGATACAACATCTGTGCTACGATGTTAGACGCCTAACAGCAGTCAAAATAAATAATTTAACTGATTAACAAGCGCAGGCTAACTGTTAACAAAAATTTTGCTTTTAATAGTAAATCGGCTTTTTAATTAGATAACTAAACTGAATACACGAGATTACAACATAAAATTTCTTGCAACGAAAGTTGGGCACACACGTGTAATCTGCAACTTAGTTATTCAAACGCGTTTTCAGTGAACCGTTTCAGTGAATAGTTTCAGTGAGTCACATTCCGAAAGTTATGCAAGTAATTTATTTTCTGTAAACATGCTGCCATCAACTGTAGTGCTTACCGCACCTACATAGCTGGTTTACATCAATTTGTAAAGCAGTCACATCATTAAAATGTTATCGTCATCACATGCACGTACAAGTTTGCGTGGTTACAAGTTTAGTCCCGCTTGCATTCATTTATCTTTCATACGTGTATTTTTATCTCTATCTCAATTTCCCATTTCTATATGAAATTCACATTTCTATCTCAAATTCGAATTTCTACCTCAAATTCACGTTGAAATGATCATGTATTGAGGTCGTAAGTTTCTATAAAGGTGGCAGATGTTGCAGAGAAATGATCATTCTTTTATGGTATGAAGCAGCAGATGGTTCTATCAAATTGTATCCTGGCCTATAACTGCATCGGATGAAGCTGGGAATTTCGCCGTAACTGGTGTAGTAATCTTTTTTATTTATATAATGTTAATTTATTGCAGGTTTTAACCTGTTTAGAGTTTAAAATTTGTTCGTAAAATAAGAATTTTTTTTAATCAATGCGATCTCTTAAGATTTTGTTTGGTTTGTCAATTTAATTTTTTTTAAATACAAATTTATGATCATAAACCATTTAACTCACTTAACTGCTGAAAGCTAGATGTGTACATACTTAAAAAAATTGCTTTATCATTCTAAAGCTTAAAAAATAGAGTTGGTTGAGGGAAGCACAAAGTTATTTTTTATTAGGTTTAACACATATCTTTAAAAAACCAACACTGCCTCTTGTGTGCAAAATGTTATGAAGCGTGAAAATCGTTGTTTTTCCCCTGTCTTTGCTGCTAAGTTAAGGCTGCGGTAAAGACAGTGATGTGTTCGTGTATGTTACGCTGGGGCAAAACTAGTTTTGATTATTTCATGAACTAATGGGAATCGTGGTTGTTTTAGGGGTGTTAAGCATTCCCGGCCGGGAAAAATACGTGATATTTTTTTAGTTAGCGCATGTTACATAGTATTGTTGGGATCTGCTAGAAATTTTCATTGCCCTGGTACTCGGTTTTCTCTAGTACTTATGAATGAAGCAGAATCTGGTATTATATTGCTGTAGTGCAAACACCCGATTTTTTAATAGTATATTGAAAAAAAATGTTTTGTTGTGTTTTGCTGTGTTTTGTTGTGTTTGTGTTTTACCATTATAGTTTTACTGTAAAAAAATTATTGACCCCCCCTTCCTTCAATTTAAAGGTTGATTGCCACCAAATTAGCATTGCAGCATCTAGACTTATCGAGTTCTCTCTCTTAGGAAGCAAAGGAATGCACAAAGCAAAAATTTTAAAAGCAACGAACAAGCCACGTAACCCTAAATTATAGAGTAAAAATTTGGTACACCCTCGCGCAGCTGGAAACAAGTTATACTACGGAAAAAAATATAAAGAAAATCTATTGGTGCCATCTAGTGACACTAATATCGTTAATCTTTATAGCTTGTTTCCAGGTGCATGAGGACGTACCAAATTTTTACTCAATAATTAAGGAGTTACGTGGCTTGTTTATTGCATTTCAAAGTTTTGCTTTGTGTGTTCCTTTGCTTTCTCTCGTTAGGTGTAGATGCTACAATGCTAATTTGGTGGCAACCGGCCTTTAAGATTAATTAAAGATGTCTTATTTGAAAAAAAAAACATCTTCTAAAATTTGTAGTTTACTATTTAAGAAGAATTTCAAAGCTGTATATTTTTGGGACGCTATGGGAAATAGCTTCTTAACCATAATAAGCACCAAATCACTTTTTCGGTAGACAGGTTTTTTAAAGGAAGGATCCAGCTTATTATATTCCTATTTTCAAATGTCTAGCGAGATATTGATTTTTTTCCACTTTTTAGGCCTACTTTGAAATAGGCTCATTGGCTTATTTTGCATCATTTTCAACTTTCAACAGCTATTACATTGTAATTAAATTAGATAAATGACGCCAATTAGATTCGTTCGAATGGTGGGAGTGTCTTCTTTACTACGAGCGTTACTTTCCCGAGGTACACCCGTTTAAAGGTGCATAGTGCAGCGATGGAAATGTGGTGATTTTCGAATCCAAAATGCTCTTGCGAGCCCTCTAATAGCCAGAAATGGACGTGTGAAATAGACGTGATTTTCTGTAACCTGGGATCTGTTCTGTCCATCAAAGACAACGGAAATGTTTAACTTGACTTGGTACCATCCTACGCTCATTTAAAGGTCGAGATGATAAACAAACGCAACAGATTTGATTCCACTTTTTGTACATTGTTTAGAATTCCAATTTACGCATTGTTGATCTTTAACTTCTAACTGATTGTTTAACTGCTTTAAACCCTACAACATAAGGAAAAAATGGACTATTGTCATAATTTTAAAATCTTTTTTTTTATTAAAACAATACCGGCATTTTAACAATACACAGTACTTGGTACCGCTTCATTTTTTGGTACTGCAGGTACACCGTGAGAAACGGTTTACCAACCAACCCTACTACATATTACTAGATATTACTACATAAAGTGGTGTGATTTTTTTCAGCTTTTACACTGGTTTGGCTTTTTTAAGCTCCGAAAAACCAATAAATGTATATTTGAATGATACTGTTTACCTTACTCAAACTATGATTTAACTCATTACATGCTAAGAATGTGTAATGCACGTTAGGTCACAGTCTCTTTTCTTTAAGTTCACATGCCCCTCTTTAGTATAATGTAACAGAAACACCATGTGGGGCACTTAACTGTCCCCCCTAGCCTAATGCTATATTTTGTTCGTTTAATGATTTAATTGAGCACAAGCGTTCGTTAACTGAAACAATAGCACCAGTAAGAAAATGTTTTTCCTCAACTTGGGTAAACCGTACTCATACCACCAACTATTGATGCGTGAATATTGAAGTAGACTGGATTTATGCGCAAGTTCCGGAACACCACAGATTTGAACTTTAAATGATAGCAGATTAGAATCTCTGAAGCAGCAGATTAGAATCTCTGAAGGACAGAACCCTGATTCCATTTGATACCACAGACTTGCGCTTCAAGAACCAGTGGACACACTCAGTGCTTCAAACATTTCTGACCTCGAGCCACCTGCAAATCATGGTCGTTAACTGAAACAAGATAACCAGTAAGAAAATGTGTTTCCTCAACTCTGGTAAACTGTATAATTCCACCAACTATTGTTGCATAAATATTGGCGTAGACTGGATTTATGTGCATGTCCCAGAACACCACAGATCGGAACTTCAACTGCTGGTAGTGCATATAACAGCAGATTAGAATCTGTGAAGGACAGAACGCTGAATCCATTTGACGCCACAAACTTGAGCTTCAAGGAACCATCGGACACGATCAGTGCTTCAAGCATTTCTGACCTAGAGCCACCTTCAAATCGCGGTTGGTGTGTTTTTTCCGTGATTTTCATGGGGGGGGGGGGCAGCAGATTATCCTAATTACAATATATAATTTCGGCTCTATCTTCTTCTGTACAACGGATATGCTCAGAATTGTTAGTTTATTAGCCACTTGACTGATTATGTGTTCTCTGATGTTTTTATGGCGGGTAATACTCGCTTTGTATTTGAAGTTATGTAGCAAAAGTCGAATTTTGCATTGAGCTTATGTCCAATGGCTGAGGGTTTTAAATAAATTATATACTGTAATTAGTGGTTATCAGGACAAACCTATTGTCATTGCTTTTTGGACTTAAATGTTAGACTGCCTGAGTGGGGAATCAAACCCATGACCTTCCAAACCAAAGGCTGGAGTCTCACCTGTAAACCATACTGTCACGAAATTGTTTTTTTTTTTTAGAATTTTGGAAAAAAGGAAACATCCATAGGCAGCATTTTTAAACACACACCAATATACATATAAATAAATGTTTTTTCAATCACCACTGGAGAGATTGTGCACCACACACCGAGTGAAACAGAAAGGAACACACAAGTAATAGGCCATGTCAGTATGGTTTAATAATGGGACTCCAGCCTTTGGTTTCGAAGATCATGGGTTCGATTCCCCGCTCAAGCAATCTGACATGTAAGCCCAAAAGGCAATGAAAATAAGTCTGCATCCACATTTCTTTAATTATGGTACTTAATTCCGGCTTTATTACCGCTCTTTCGACGAATATGCTCAGTGATGTTCCGACCTCTAGCTCCTAGCAAATTTTACAATGTCCTGAGAGTTTACTTGCATCGTAATACATACTAACGTTTATCATGTTAGATGGTGACATAGACAATTCTTCGGTGAGCTTATTTCTGAGGTCTTGAAGGTTTAGATATGGAACTGTAATTAGGTCATGTCATGCCTCTCTATGATGAACAATTTTTTTCGTGTTCATTTTTTGAGCTTCTGCTGATTTGTGCTCTACGGTGCTTCTATGGTTTTCAAGAGAATGACCCTACGACAAAGATTTGTGCTTCTGTGGTGCTTTTATAGTATTAAATAAATCCTTTCAAGGAAATTTTCAAATACTTACTCGCATATGATAGTTAAAACATCTGTAAAATTCTAAAAATGATAACAAAAAACTCTAGCTAAATTAAACCTAAATAAAAATTATTATTTTAAAAATTAAATACAGGTGAAGGGAGGTCAAAATACTAACAATTTTGATGAATCCAAGAAAAAAAATTTTTTTAATTAAAGGAAGCTAAATAATTTTGATAGTTTCAAATTTTTGCTATCCAGAAACACAGCCCTACAATGAAGATGGATGCTTCTGTGGCAGCTCTATGGTGTTAAAACTTCTTTTCAAGCATGTTTTTAAATACTTTACTCGCATATAATAGCTAAAACATCTATAAAATTCTTAAAATGGTAATAAAAAACCCAAACTAAATTAAACCCAAATAAAAAAAAATTGGTATTTTAACAATTAAATAGAGGAGAAGGTAGGTTTAAATATTTAATAATTTTTGATACTTTTCAAAAAAATAAAGAGGAGTTGGATTGGCTATAAGGGGTGTTTTGGAGGCCAATGTTCACGTTAAACCTAAAAAAATTCAAAAATTAAAGAATATTAAAATACTAAATCTCCTCTATTTAATTGTTAAAATACC
>JAHWFP010156895.1:48261-71087 GCA_023313725.1 Lithobius niger | reverse complement strand
ATTAAAATACTAAATAATTTTGAAGGTTTTGCTTTTCTTAAAATGATAAACAATTTTCGATACTTTTAAAAAAATAAAGAGGAGGAGTTGGATTAGCTGTAAAGGGAGGTTTGGAGGCCAATATTCGCGTTAAACCTACATAAATTTTCAAAAATTAAATGGATTCAAAAGACCGTGTAATTATTGGTTGTAAGGTTATAAAACTGTGACATTTCCCCCAACATAATAAAAAGGATAAACAATTTTTGTCGAATAGAAACCAAAACAATTTTCACCTGTATTTATTGTAGGGAAACTTTTCCTACACAACAGCAACTACGAAACCATCTTCGCTCGCGGCATCTGTTCAAAAATGAAGAAAGTGCATGCTTCGAAGATCGACTGCCCAATTGTTTAAAGGATTGTTCTCTGACCCAAATGGTGCTGTTTCTAAACTAGAGGGATGTCTGAGGGAAGTGAGGAAAACTGTTTCCTAACTCGAGGAGACTGATCCAAACTCCTCCCACTTTACGTAGGCATGACGTCATGGAGCTGAGATGTTGCTGAGGAAAGTGAGGCAAGTTTTTTCTCACTCACTTACTGATACAACATGGCTGCCATCACGCATTAGTAACTGAGATGGTAGTGTTTCTAAACTGTAGGAAGTGAGATATGGAAAATGTCTAAATTTAAAAACAAATTCAAATTAAACATAGATTAATAACCATTTGTATTATGTTCTTAATAACATTTCTCTTGCTGAAAATAGCTGTGACAGCGATTATAGCTAATTTTTCTAATGTTGAGAACGACAAGTGAGGCAGTGGTGTTTCTAAACTGATCGGTTTTGGTGACGTTGAGGGGCGTGCCTTAGAGGAATCCATCTCACTCTTCCCTCTAGTTTAGAAACACACCCAATGCAGACACTTTGGCATCGACAATATAAAATGGTAATGCAAGAAAATATCGGCGATTCTCTACCATTCCTCGTATCATTGCTTGCTGTATGCACGCTTTGTTGATAGTTTGCCTAGACCAAATGGTCAATTGTAGGGCGCAGTTATTTATGCTCATGCGTCGAGTTCTTTAAGGATACAGCATTTTTTGAATCATTGTTTGGTCCCACTATGCCGAGCTGTATAGTCCGAACAATATTCCCGCTATGTTAGATGATGCGTTCGAAAAATCTAGAAGACGATCGACATTTACGCCAAGGGGAAGTGGTTGGGCCATATTTTGCATAACCAACTTAATTATCAGAGTGGCAGAGTACTAACTGCTGCGAGCTTGTCTTATATTCCTCTACAACACACTCTCAAGCCTAAAGCGAGCGTGATTGTGAAAGTAAAAAAATGTAAATGATCAAAAGTGATTTCTGTACTTGGTAATAGCGGCGGGTTGGGACTGAGAAGTGTAAACCCCGAAGACTACGAAGAGTTTGAAGAATCACTTGACGTTAGCTCTCTGTCCTACCCGATGAAGCTCGGTGAGATACATAAATTTGAAAAAGCTTACGATCTTTTGGTCAATGTCATCGTTTTTAACGAAAAACAGGGATTGCATCCACTCATAGTTTCTAAGAATCACGACGGAAAGCCCATTGATCTTCTCTTGGTAATCTCCAAGGCCAAGACCCACTACTGCGCCATAAAGGACGTCACTGCATTTTTATGTTACCGAGGTTTGGGTACTCATGCAAAGTTCTATTGTAGAAACTGTTTCGCAGTGTTTCGAAAACAATGGATGCTCACCACCCATCGAAACGAGTCCATCAAGATTAATCCCGCACAAGCGCTCTGATTTAACATACCTGGAGACAATTTTCTCCAGTGTTGGTATTTCTACCGACAAAACCGACACATCTCTGCCGTTCAACCCAGTCCTTTGATGAGCTTGGTTACTAAAATTCATCAACATGCACCTTGCAGTTTTGGGTACGTCGTGATAGGTCAAAATGGGGAGATTGTTAATCGAGAATACTACTTGGGAGAAGACGCCATCGAAGTATTTCATAAATGCATGGCAAAAGAGGAGCAAGCTTACAGTAATCTACTGAAAAATGTACAATACCTAAATCTCACCCAGCCGAGCGAGCTAGTTTCGACGCATCCTACGCATGTCATTATTGCAGAAAACCCTTCCAAATTTTTTGTTTGAAGAACATCCCTCACGCCAAGGTTAGGGATCACTACCACATTAGTGGAAAATTTAGAGGAGCTGCTCACTCACAGTGTAATCTTAGCGCGAGAGAACGAAGAACCATACCCGTTGTCTTACACAATTTAGAAGGTTACGACATGCATATTTTAATTCCTGCCGTGCACATATTCGAGGCAAAAGTTGACGTTATCAGCCAGAACGCTGAGCGGTTCCAGAGTATGACGATCATGGAGTTAAAAAACAGGATCAGTCTTCGATTTATTGACAGCTTGAATTTCTTGAACGTTTCCCTAGATACTGCGGTCGCAAAAAGCAAAGGCAATGGATTCCCGATTCTCGAGGCAGCTTTGGACTCGGGGTTAAAGTCTGCGAGGTTCGTCGAAGGAATGACTAGAGAGAGTGCTATAGATCTCCTGACCCAGAAAGGTGTTTATCCGTACGAATTCGCGAGCGACATGTCCGTTTTTGATAAGGAAGATCTTCCATCTTGAGGAGCATTTTTTCCCAGTTGAAAGAATAGGAGTTGGCGGGGAAAGAGTACGTGCGAGCTCTTAACCTCTGGCTCAAAATGAGAGTTAATAAATTCAGTTCCTACCATAAGATTTATCAGATGACCGATGTTTTCCTCCTCGCCAACATATTTGAAGTCTTCCAAAAGCTGTGTCTCCGAAACAATTAATTAGATCTGTGCTACTACATCTCTACCCCGGGTTTCAGTTGGGCCGCACTCTTGAGAATGCACGAACCGAAATTGGAACTGTTCACTCACGTCAGTAAACACTATCTAGTATTTTCCGGCATCTGTGGCGGGGTTTTGTTTATATGTAAGACGTTTTCCGAAGCTAATAATTAATACCTACCTGGTTTCAACCCTCACGAACCTTCCATATATATCATATACTTGGATATGAGCAACTTGTATGGTTTGGCCATGAGCGCTCCTCTCCCCTACGACGAGTTCCGGTTCTTGACGAAGGAAGAAATTGGAGCTTTCGACGTAGACGACGTAGACGATGCAGCCGTTGGGTATATACTCGAAGTAGATCTGAAGTACCTTAGCAAACTGCACGATGTACATAACGATGACCTGTTAGCTCCTGAGAATATCGAGATTGGAGAAGATCTCCTTTCCCCTACGCGAAAAAACTGGCTAAAGATATAGATCACAAGATCAGGTCATCCTCTAAACTCGCTCCAAATCTTCTGCACAAGATGAAGTATGTTCTCCACTACCGGAATTTGAAATTTTACTTACGTCATGGATTAGTTCTTCGCCATATCCGAAGGGTCTTGGCTTTCAACCAGAAACCTTGGATGGAAAACTATAGATTTCAATACTGCTAAAAGACCACAATCAACCTCTCCGTTTGAAAAGGACTATTTGAAACTGTTGAATAATTCTTGTTTTTGGCAAGACGTTGGAAAACAAACAGAAACGGATCTCCGTAAAATTGTGCACAGACGTTAAGAGAGCCATAAAATACACCTCCCAACCTTGTGCGGATTCTTTCAGGATCTTGAACGAAAACTTGGTACAGATTAATTACCGAGCTATAAGCCTTTGCTGCGACCTAACCACATACTCCGGATTCAGCATTCTAGAACTATCAAAATTTTTTCGTGTTCAAGATCCATTACAAGTACATTCGACCCAAGTACGGTGTTCGGGCCAGACTCCTATTTACAGATACCGACAGCCTGTGCTACCAGATCGAAACGGTAGATGTGTAGGAGGATATGCTTCGGGATCGAGAGCGCTTCGACACGAGTAAATATCCCCACAAACACCGAATTTTCCCCGATGTGCACAAATTAGGTCTAGGTAAAATGGAGAAATAGATTGAAGGTGTCCCCATCCTAGGATTCATAGGGTTACGGTCGAAAATGTACGCAATAAAATATTTCATAACAGAAACTAAGAAAAAAGCTTAGGGGATTCAAAAAGTGTTCTTGAAAAAACACCTTAACTTCGACTACGAATTAGTTTTAAAAACACCGTCATCCCTGGTTAAGGGAGTTTGGTCAAAAATTTCTAGCGTGGGATAAGAAGTTAGCATTCTTAAGGTTTCAAAATCCCTCATGTCGGCGTAACGGTACGGATATGTTAGCTATTGGTCACATCGATTCAGGCACTAGGAAAGAATATGAAGACGATTTCAATTCTGAGGTAGATATTTTGAGCGATGAGGAGGAGAAATTGCTTGTATCGTATCGAAAGAGAGAAAATGACGAATTGAACGATGCAAAAAAAGCCGAGAACAAGGAGAAAGCGGCGCGGCGAGCCATCCTATTAGAGAATCGTATGAGAAAGTTGGAAGATTCTGTCATTTGGGAGAATGAGAGAAAAGTTTGGCGGAGAATGTTGGAAAGGACAGAAAAGCTAGATTAGAGAAGAAAACCATTAGCATGAAAATTAGTCTCGAACGGGTAACTGAAGAGCTGAAGAAAGTTAGACTAGAGAAACAAGCTGCTAGAATGAAAAAGAGTCGCGCGCTCAAAAAACAAAAGAGTTCGTAAAGTAAAGATTAATGAAATATGTTGTCCATTTAATTCCGTTAACAAATTATTTTGCTTATCCGGAACGTTTATAAAGAAATTGACTCTCTATTCTTCTTAAAAAATCATGACGGAACATTATGAAAAAGTACAAAAATTGTTTGCTAGAATTCACCTCGAAAGCAGAAATTCAAACACATTTAAAATGTACAAAAGACACCACATTTGAAAGTTTAAAATCACTCCAACGTATTGTCACGTTTGTAGAAAGTATTTTGATCCAAACATGAAACGAATCATCAACCACCACATCATTCAACACGGATTCATTCTGCTCGATGATGAATAATGATATTCCAAAAACAAACAAAAATTTATTAGGGAATCAAAGAGCGAGTGTTAATATACGTTTCTATTTATTTAAGACTGCTTATGTTATCTGTCCAACTATTATACTTGGGGTTGCAACCCTTCCATTTAACAAAATAAAGCATTTTCCCATCTTCTTCTTTCTTACTACGTAGCACTTTTTTTACTAAAAATAATTCTGAAACTAGAGTTTTTTGATTTCCTGTTCGTATAAACCACCTGCACCGCTTCACCCTACTCATCTTTTAAAAGATAAGTTATCGGTTCGGTTTTTTGCACATTGCGAATCGTGAAAACTTTGTTAGTAAAGTTTTGCAAATAACCTTTATTAAAAATTTTTTTAACTTTAGAAATTCTAACTTTTTCCTAAGGTAAATTTAGGCTTTATTCATGATTATTTTGACTGAATTCTCAGCAACGATTCGTGAAGTCTGGTTACATCCCTCGGTTTAATTTAATTTATTACCCCTGCTTGGTGAATCATTTCCACATTTAGTTTTGAGCGTTCTGTTGAAACGTTCTACAACACTCGCTTTCTTCTCAGAGTGAGTAGAGTACATGTTGATGTTGTGATGCTTAAGGAGTGCTTTGAAGTCTTTATTGTAGAATTCGCTACCTAAATCGACTTGTAAATTTTTAGATAGTGTCGTTCCTTCGAGTATCTTCTTAAAGGCTTCCGTAACGTCTAGACCGGTTTTAGATTTAAGAGGAATGGCCCAAGAAAACTTGGACATAATGTTAATGCAAGTCAGTAGGTAGTTAAATCCTTTTTCATGTTACAGTAAGGTATCATTTCCAGCAAGTCCGCCTGACATAGATCGTTCAGGATCAGCACAATTAGTTTCCATCTCGGACAGTGTTCGCGCATCGGTTTTTGAAGATTATTCATGAGTTGATCCGTTTCGTTTTTTTTCCACCCATTCCTAGCTTGAGTTTTGCCCCCATGATTTTTTTTTACGATTGCTGCGGCTAATTTTTCTTTCCAAGAGAGTGAAGGCTCCTTATGTACTTTTCGAGTTTTAGATATAAGAATTTTGTCAGCAACGTGCCGTTCATTTAAATCAGAGCTTTTCGAGTAAGCGATATCGTGTTCTTTGCACGCCTCATCCAGATTATGTGTTCCAGGGTCCACTCTAGCTAGTCTCTCGTTTAGTTTGCTTCCAGGCCCGTAGTATTGATATCCGGGTAAATGTACTTCTAACTGTAAATTGTCTTTGAATTTATTTACGATTCCTTTCCCAAATTTAACGAACGAAGCTTTTTTGGTCCTACATACGTCAAAGATCACTACTTTCATTCGTCTGTTACATTTTGATATCGAAATAATAGGAGGTTTGGGTCGGTTAGACGTATGACGTTTACATTTCATGCAGTACTTCATCTTGATCGCCGTCCTTTTTTTTATTATACAAACAGTTTTTTTAATCATAAACCTAAATTCTGGTAGCGACATTTTTTCACGAGTGGTGATGACGCGTTGTTGCTCCAATTCTAAAAAAAATTCTATCATCTCGTTCCTGTGACCATCGTGCCCCGCACTGGTGGATCCGTACGAAAGCCTCAATCTACTGACCAGGTCGTTAGGATCGTCGTAGTACTTGTAATCCTCTGTTCTAGAATACCCAATTTTTTGCCATGCCGGTTTCCTTTTTCTTTGTTTTCATATCCTCCCAAATAGGAGCTATTATCGAAGCATACTTAGCACCGCGATTAGACTTGGGTCTTCGAATACCCGGATCATTGTTTTGATAGACGGCATTGGTATTTAACAAAAGAGACGCGTAAGATGCCACGACATCTGGAGAATATGACGTTTCTTTCAAATCTTGAAAACCAGCAAACTCCAAAGTCCTCGTTTTCCCACATACTGATTACCATGGAGCGTTACGTCAGTCTCGAATATTTTTACGGGTTTATTAGCGATGCTCATTTCTCCAGTTTCCCGTCATATTGCAGTCCGAAGATAGGATCGGTCTCTTTTGGATTTTAGAATAATTTGAGCAGGAAATGTTTAGCCGTTTGCTCTATGACTTGTCCCGGTAACAGACTATCCAAGGATCTAAGGGTAGGATAATTTGGAATTTCTGGAGGTGTCGAAACGCGTCTGTTTTGAATTGCTGAAAGCATTGGGTGACTTTCTACCCTGTACTGGTAGATGCATATTCGGTTCGCATAGACGGACCCGGATTCGAATATTCGGATACATTGGGAAAAACGGGAGGATCTCGCGGAGTCGAATGGTTGATAAAACTGAGACGTGTCAACAATTCAAATTTTTCGGTATCGTTCATTTTCTCACCCTACCTCATCATCCTCCTCCTGACACTTAAAAAGTTTTTTCGGGAGTAATAATTCGTTTACGTTTTGCCAATTTTGTAGTCGGATAGCCAGCAACTACTTTCAAAGGACTCGCTGCAGATGTTGGTTTCGCGACGGTTGGTTTCAAACTACTAACAACGGGTTTAAAAAACTCTTGTAAAGATTCTTCTTGCACTTGTTCGTCCAAACGTTGATCCAACATTTTTTCTTTAAACTTTTTTTGAGTTTTACGATTTCACGTTTCGTTACCATGTTCTTTTTTCTTTTGGCTTCTTTTATTTACGAATGAAAATGAACGTTTATAATGTCCCTCGTATAACGTTTTGTCAATCGATAAAAACCCATACTGATCGTCCCAACACGTTCTACACAACGTTTTAAAATCTGCAAATTCCATGTCTGGTCCAACATGATTTTCGTACAAATGTTTTATATTTAAATCGCCTGCGGGAAGTACGATTAATAAATTGGCATTATCTCTAACCACTTGATTGGGAATTCTAGTGCAAGACTGACTACAATAAAAAAATGCCGGCATTAGAATGTTGACCTTGAGCGAAGTACAACGCTCAATATTTTTTTGCTTGTCAAAAAGAATATCGTCAAAAACCACGAGATTACAAAACTTGGAATCTAATTCCTCGGGAGGGATAAAATCGATTTAAGAGTCCTGAAAACTCGCTATCTCCCACCCTACAGCCCCTCAATATCGGGAAATATAGACCGCAAAGCTCGGTATTTTCGTTGACACAGAATTTTGCTGTACACATATAGTCTGTCATAATCCAACCAACCCTCATTACAGATAAAATTAAACAGTAAATTCGACTTCCCACAATCGCCAGTCGTATAATCAGGCATCTGATGTTCGAAGGTAGAAATGGGTAATTTTTGGGTTTCTTGCTTGGAACGAAGAAATCGTAGTTTTTAATATTCATTGTTTTTTAATTTATCCAGAAATCAAACTCATAAAGTCTTTGTCAGAAAACTTTTTGTCGAATGTATTAGATTCGACAACACCGTATTCTATGTTACATCAAAGTTTTACGGTTCTGTGAGTGTCGTTGGTGACGTACATGGCATTCATTTTACCACTAACTTCTGACAAGGCCATACTTCAGCACGGTGGCAAATCAAACCAAGGTTTTTCCAGAACATTTTTTGTTAAGTTTTCTTTTAGTTTTGTGGATATTGTTGTACACCCACATTCTAAAACAGAGTAACTTATCTGATTTATCATCAGCCTTTTGGCAGAATGGATGGCAGATTAAAACAAGGTGCGAGTAATTGCGGTAACTGAACATTTTCAAAGAAATGGGTTTCTGCTCATCGGTTTGAATTTCTAATTTTTTCACAGATGTATCGTTTAAGATTTTTCAACACATTTTTAGGTTCAGGGTGCGAGGGAAAAATCCAACCCTTATGCTTGGAATCTTTATTCGAAATGGGAGAACCTATTCCTTTTAAGTTCTTGAATTCTATGGAAGGGGACAATACGTACTTTACTCCATTGTTAAATCTGTTGCCTTCTCAGTCTTAACTTCTAGAGAATTTGATTGCATCAGATTTGAGAGATTTGTATACCAGGCTGAATGAGACATTTTAAAATTTCTTTTCTTTTTTGTTTATATAGAAAAAAAAAGAATAGATGTGCCAGTTAACAAATTTGGACAGTCTTTGAAACGATAAAGAGGGGAAGACGGTCGAGTTACGAGAGGGCAAACTGTACTAGGATACGTTTTAACCCCAGAAAAAATTACGATATGGGAAACAAACGTTTAACTAAAGTAGGAGCCGCTATTGAACCTCCAGATGCCATACATTTTTCTCAAATTGATAATCTAGAAAAGGATCTTCAGAAACTTAAAAACTGAATTGCCTCCTTCCATAACTCTTCTCTCCGAAGAGTTGGCTTCTGTCGTTTCTAATTTCGAAAATAATGATTTATTCGTAGATGGGTTGAATGGACATTTTTATACTTTCCCCCGACATGCCGCTGATGCAGCCACAAAAGTGTACGTTGACAGGAACTGCTTGCTACAGGATGATCAAAAATTATACTTCAATGCAACTAACAAACCGATTAGGAATCTAAGCGAACCGACTTTACCAAGTGATACTGCTGTTAACATATTCGTTGACAGCAATTGTTTGTTAAAAGACGACCAGAAAGATTAGAAATCTAAGTGAACCTACTTTACCGAGTGATGTAGTTACTACGAAATTTGCGCATGAAAACTGTTTCATGATAATCATGTTCAACACAAAAAGTCCTTTGAAAAAATCAGGCGATTGGTTTGTTAATTCCAGTGCTGTATCAAGCTTCCTATGTACAAGTTCTGGTTTAATCTGTAAAGCAATTTTATGCTGCAGCGATCCTAGCGTAGCACTCGTTGTCAGATGTAAAGTAGGAAAGAGAGCTAGCTACATTACTAAAGTAAAGGACGAGCATTCAACAACTGCCAATTTCGAAATTTCTTACAAAATAGAAACAGATTTGTCAATCGTGGTAGAAGCAATGGAAGATTTCATACTGAAGACATTTATTTTCAGTTAGATTTGCACGTAACTTTTCAATAGATAACTCGTCTCATCCTATCTAAATTGGCTACTTAATTACGAACCTTAGAGAAGGCGCTTAGGAAAAATAGGCAAAAGTGTCCGCACCAAATTTGGTCGATGTTTTGTACGCGTTCTTAATTGTATTTAATTCCTGGTCCCAAGTAGTTAACCACGGACCGGGGAGAACCCACGTTACCAAAACTATCGAAATAACAGGGTTCTTCCGCAATAGTGGAATAAGCTACCCAGTGGCTTCCATCTTCATCATGGAAATCTTCCAAGTTCACGATACCGTTTTCACCGACAGGTCTAAGTTGTAAGGGGAGTGTGTCTTTGCTGAAAGTTCCTCTGAATTTGGGAATTTTCATTACTTTCACCAATCTATTTAAATCAAAATTCGTTAAAGGTTTATTAAAATCGATTAGACCTTGTGTGGCCTTAAGTAAAGACCTTTGCCACGGAATATATATTTTTTGACTCTTCGTTTCTCCTTTTTCAACCGAACCCTCCAGTTTCTGGTTATGTCTCACCATCTCGTTCAGTACCTTAGCGTCGTTCTAGCTCTTTTTAACTGCAGCAGCGATGTCTGCAGCACCCTCGGATATACCGCCTACACCGGCTAAGATGGGTCCAAGCAATGCCAACAATGGTAGAAACCCACCTCGTCTCCCGATCTTTCTTCTTTTCAACCCTCTCTGTTTTTCCCGATCATACTTCTTTTCACTTTGATTCCCATTTTCTTTTTTATATATATTTTAATAAATCACTTTGACTTCAACTTTATCCAATTTCAAACCCATTTTTCTATCTCGAATCAACAACACGTGTCACGTCGTGTTAGCTGGAACCGCTGCGTTAAATATCAATTTTACTTGCACGTCGACTATACCGGACTGAAGTCTCTCCCACTGCTTAGAACAATCTAAAACCACTAGAGGATACGCCTTTTTAAACTGTACCGAATCAGCATACAAGTCCTCGACATCGTACAAAGTGTGTCTAAACTCCTGAGTTGTTCTATGCAGGATCACGTAATCTCCGCTAGCCTAATTTACGTTCACGTCCAAAAATGGGTAATTTTCGGAATTTAAAGTCACGTGAGCATCTTGAAGACTGCAAAGATCGAATTCCGCAGGATTTTTAGTTTGAGCGTCTTTTCTGTCAGTCTGCAGAGCTAGAATACCCACTTAGATTTTTCAACAGCCGAAGTAGTGAGCATGCGCCAGGTGAAACTAGTGCTCTGAGGCAGTTTGCAACTGTCGTAATGCCAGTGTCTAAATTCCAAGTCCACGTTCATCCCACAATCTATGTAACAAAAAAGTCTGAGCTTTTGTTCGTCGGATGTCGTTACGTGCGACGCGTGCCACGAAACGCTGCTCAATATGACTTTACCAACAGCTGATGCAGTTCCTCTGAATACTGCCACTGCATCGTCATTGCTAGCCCTAGACAACGTCAGGACATGCTTGGCTCCGTACAGATCCTTGTCATAATTCTCCTAAAATCCCATACAGTGTTTTAATGGAATGGGGAATGAGAAACATTCTTTAGGAGTCCTCCCCTTTACGATAGTGGAATGCCACAATTTGAATCCAATATTATCGTTCAAACTGGGGTTGGAAGATTCTGCAGCATCTAATGCCCAGCAGTTCCCCAACAACAACACTTGATAGCTCGAGCCGTACGTGAGGAGACCTTTCACGAGAGTCCCATAACCGGGGTAATTTAACTCATCCACTAGCTAATCCCCCAAATGATATTTAATGCTGGAAAACAGGTATATGGGACCATTATTGACGAGAGACATTTCGTCCACATCGGCAAAACTGCTAACGTCAGACTTCAGTAACCTACCTTTAATCAGAAGAACTATTCGCAACGTATAGGAACATGTCTTGATTTTCGATTACAATTCTAATTTCGGAATTGACATTGTTTAGGTTGGTTCCATGTATCAGATTATATTCGTGAAATGCATAGTAGCTCTCCACGGAGGAATGATGCTATAAAAATTTGTTTATATTGAGGTAATCTTCCATTAAACTCATCTTCTCGCTCTTGTTAGAAATTTGATGAACGCTTTGTTTTTTGCTGTTAATTTATTAATGCTGATGAATCCCCTTCCAATTATTCTTTTTTTTTCTTTCGAATACCAACTTTCTTTTTTAATATTTATAAAATTATTTTTTAGATCTCAGATGAAGTCGGTGAGCGTTTCTTCGTTTAAATTTATCATCTCGTTATCTTCAGAAGTTAACCAAATACGAATGTTACGAATCTTGTTACGAATAGTTATGGGACGATAAATTAAATTTTGAGGGGTAATTATCATCTTAAAACCCGGTGGCACTCCCGCATAGAAAGCATATATGCAAGGTTGAGTGTCATCATTCACGAAGGTATAATGTTGGTATAAACGAAAATTGTATTGAGCCCCATTATGTCCACAGATTTTTGACCTTGCTGAGTTTTAATATAAACTCCCCAAAGGAACCCCAGGACAGTTCCTAAGTTATTATCCCTCAGAAACGAAACACCATAGACCAGATTATTTATAACCAAGTTTGTTTTTAAGGTATTGTGGTTTGGTTCTAAAACGATCGCATTTTTTTCGTGACTACTTTGTTCCAATGTAGACTGTATAAAATTATTCAAATCCGAAATTTTGTAAGCACCTGGAATGACTTGCACCTTGATCCAGTTCGCTCCACCGTCGACGGTATACAGAAACTCGTTATTACCCATGTGCACGTTGAAAATACTTTAATACGTATCTAATGACACGAGTGCCATTTCATACTCTTTTTTAGGATTTAAGTATATCGGCATTTTCAAGTTACAGCTTAGTTCTGCACCTATGCCTGTTAGAATGATTGAATTTGAATCAATGACTTATATTTTTATAATAATATTTATATACATTTTTAAGGGGAGGTTTACCCTGAAACATACTTCCCCTGTTTTTTCCCTGGGTTTTGCTTTCCCTGGTTTTCTGATGTGACGGGAGAGCCCAATTGCCTTTTTACCCTACTATTGAAGGCAATTAAGGCTAAAAGTGGGTATGAGTAGTTTAAGGGGATGACGACGGGTCTGGGTTACATGTTATGGACCAAAGAAGGGCAAGAGAATATCGGTGTGATGATTTACAATCTGATAAGTTAGAACAAGGTCAGCCTTAAGTCTTCGAAGTTCCAGAGAGTCTATTCCCAGGAGCTTAAGACGCCAGGCATAGGTTAAATGACAAAGTCCAGGCAGAGCTTTGGTATACTGCCGCTGCATTGACTCAACAACTTCGATATCTTTAAGCAGCCATGTACACCACGCCTGGCTAGAAAATTCGTGGAATGGCCGGACGTAGTATGCCCAAACAAGGATGCTACTGCTACCTAAAGCGAAGCAACGACAAACAATGGCCGATTGTCTGTTAGCCACAGTGACAATCTTATGACAACAAATGGAAGGTTTCAAGTCTACCCTGAACCAGACACCCAGGTCCCATGTGAACTCAACAAAGTATAGTTTGGAAGAATTTAGGGTATAAAAAAGAGTTTAAGAATTTCTTGCGACAAGTGGAAACCTTTTTCTTGCAGAGATGGCAGGTTGGCAATATTCAGCCCAAGAGGAAACTTCGTCAATGCATGCTTGAAGGATTTGATGGTCGTAATTTGAGACAATTTGCGAGTGTACCTTCAAGTCATCAGCAAATCTGCATTGATCAACAAAATCCTCAAAAACAACTAGATCGTTAAAAAAATTCACAAACAAAATTGGCCCCAAGACTGAGCCCTGAAGGACATCACTAACAAGTCAGGATGGTGAAGATAACTCACCTGCCACAGAATTTGGAAAACCTAGGGCTTTTAATTTGAAAAGAAGCTTGGAGTGTACCACAGATTAAAAGGCTTTACGAAAATCAAAATAAATCACATAGGTGGAAATGCCGATATCGAGTGCCTGAGTCCAACAATCAAGTACAGTTAAAAGTTGGTGTGTGACAAATCTTCCTGGAAGGAAACCGAACTGATCGTTTAGAGTAATATCATTTTGTTTAAGGAAGTTTAGCATTTCACACTAAATGAAGGTTTCCATGATTTTACAAGAGGTGGTTAAGGAAATATATCAATATATTTTAAGGCTCAGATGGATTACCCTTTTTATAAGTAGGTACAATGTTAGCGGTCGACCATGCTGGTGGGATTCTTCTGGTTTGAAGAGATTTAGAAAAAGTCTATCGAAGGGGCGAGAAAAAATGATGAGCAATCTGTTTATAGTCAAAGGCAGATAATCTGTCATGACCAATGGAATGGCTAGCTTTGGAACGCAGAAGATATTTAAGAATTTAGTTATGATTAAATAGATGATTACAATCACCGAAGGAAATATTTTGAAGGGTGTGAGCGGAGAAGCAGCAGGAATGTGGCAGTTGTTATCAACAACCGAATTTTTCAGAAATTCCTGATTAAAAGCATTAGCTTTTTTGCTATGATCAGAAATTTGGTTTCTATTTACAAGTAATGGTGGGATCATTCTAATGGTACGTGTTTTTTCTCACTGTGGATGGAACAGGACACACATGTTTCCCTCGTTAAGAGTTTTCATTTCAAACTTAAGATAGAGTGCATTGATGTGATTTGAGTGAGCGAGTTTAATATCCTGATATCTAGAATGATTGGACTCGTTTTTGTCTTTCTTAAATCTTTTCCATAAAATCAGCTCTTTAGTTGCAAGTATTTTTGAAAGACGATGCGAAAAGAGATTCTGATAAGGACTATTATTAACCATGGAAGTACAATCTGCTATGTTTTTAAGGATTATATTATGGAAACAAGTCCAAGCTACATTGACTGAAGTGGAAGTGTCAATGGCTTGACTCCAGTCAATTGATTCAAGATGAGAACGCAACAAATCAAAATTAATGCGGGCAGATTAACGAGCAGTTGTTTTATGCTAGCACAGCCATGTAAGTTAAAAGTAAGTGAGTCATGATCACTCAGACCAAGAGGTTGGTGTAGGGAGAGATTTAAACCTGACCTCAGGAGTCAGTCAGGATAATGTCGAGAATATTGGTGCTACACATTGGCTGGGTTATCAGCTGGGTCAGACCAAAAGTCGCGATACGCTCAAGAAATATATTGTGAACACGGTCAGTAGCCAGCACTCCAGTCACTTGTAGATTGGTTAAAGTCTCCAAGAATAAGGTTTGTGAAAATGGGATGGTAAGTTAAATAAAAAAAAACTGCACATAAGATTAACCTGAGTTTCGCAACTGCCCGATGGGAGATAACCAAGTATGCAATTTAAACGGTAGTCAGGAACTTGGAAGTTCACAGCCTCTGCCACCTCAGATATACAACCAAGTATAACATTTATACCAAGTTTATAAAAAAAATTCTACGCTGCCAACACAAGCACCGCGGTCTCGACGTAACACTCCATAAGGAAAGCCTGACAGCAGCATAGCATCAGTATTTGAGTTTTGCAACCACGTCTGAGTAAGAAAAATCAAATCAAATTTTTGTAGTGCAAGAAGTTGTTAAAAGGCACCCTAATTTGCAACCAGGCTGCGTGCGTTAAAGAGGGAACAAAAAGGGTTCTTTAATACCGAAGTTGAATTTGTGTCATTATGTCCAGAATAATGGTCACGCATGCTGCCATCCAAAGACAAAAAGACGAATCTAACAAAAGACTAACCTGCACATTTTAGGCTTAAACGACTAATGAAGCCATGCTCTATACAATGGTTAACGTGTGTTTTGGCTATTTTCAATATTTCACCAAATTTCAGGGGTAGCAGAAAAACGTATCTGATGCTCATTTACTTAATTCTCCAGGCAGGAACACGTATCAAGCATTTTCACTTTTGATGTCGATTGCCAGAAAGACAAATGTCATATTCATTTTTTGCCATGTACCGAGCGTCATAAAAAGATGACATTCGTCTTTTTTCCGTGAGCCACTACATATCAGAGGCGCTTTGGTCATTCAGATTCGTTTAAGTACAATGCACGTCGTGTAAATGATGTCAGCTAAATAAAACTAAAAATTGAATTTCCTTTTAAAAGGTTAGAGAAAACTTATTTTAATGTGAGTTTTAACCAGTTTGCCAAGTGATACCTCTTAACTTGCTAACAGAAAGGCATATGAAGTACCTGACACATTTCTAACAACAACAACAACAAGAACAACTTACTTTCAGATAAAAACATTGCCTCTACAATCAATGTTTTAGATTAACGTGATTATTTCTGCGTTATCTAATATATATATTGCTTACAACTTCCTATTTTACCCTTTAATATTTATCCTTGCAACTTCATGAAGTATCACAAGATTTGGTATGCTATTAGTATTTACAAGACGTTAAGCAAACAAACTTAAGGAAGGATACGGAAGGAAGGGCACTGCAACAAATTGCTTATTTCTACCACAATTCTACGCATCTAACTAAGCTCTTTAGTTTGTGTAATGAGTTAGAATTTACGAACCAGGGGAGGAGGGCCTCGGCAGAATCATGTGGGGATTGACGAATACGGGACCATTCAAGGCTCATAAATATTTTCTCATGAATATTGGCTCATGAATATTTTCTACTCAAGGTAGTTGGGTAGGGGTTGTCAGGTGTTTTTTATCGAACGAATAATGACATGATAATAGGCAAAACAAAATTGGGAAGCAGACTTAACCTTTTTTATTTAATCGTGGAGCAAACCAACACTGTGTCACACTGGAACAGTTAAGGTGTAGCAGGAAGTGACACTCACGACATTGCGAATGGTTTTTTGGAAATTCTACCTTTTCATCAGAGATGAATACCGAATATTACTAACACTAGATAACTGCGGAACCCAAAACAAAAACTGACTCTTATGAACACAATCCCTTTAGCCATGTTTTTTGATGAAATATTAATTGACTGAATTCGCCCAAAATATCAGAAAGTGCATACTTTCTCTGCAGCCAACTCAGCTTACCAATATGTATCATATATATAGAGTTAGCTACGACAGACAGAAAACTATTCGACTTTTCAAATTTCATAAATGCTGTCACTGAATATGGTACTACCATGAAAGCAGTACCTATGAAGGACTTTAGCAACTGTGAAAATGGATTCGAAGAATACAAACTCACTAAAGTTGCCAAGCAAACCATATTTTCATGATACTTGAGGCTAGAAGATATGAAAAGATGACATTCTATAAAACTTTAGTGTCCGGAGAACACAAGTACCTGTAATGCTGTGCAGATGGCCAGTAACTGGCCACCGGGTTGTAACAGAAGTTTTAGATGGCCAGTTTACGGGCAACTGACACTCAACGTGTTAATAGGTCGGCTGGAATAAACTACGCAAAATAATAGCTCTCCTGAAAAGTTGACTTCTTGTGGATTCGTCTTTCTGACTTTGGAGGGCAGCATGGGTGTGTTAAAGGAAGATGCTGCAGTTTGATAAAATGGGGCGTGATTCCCAAATACGGATGATGGTTTTCCGTAGAAATGTTAACACTGTTACAGTTTCCACCCAGTATGTGTTCAATTTCATGACAAAGCAATAGTTTGACTTGCTTTGTAAGGTGCCTGCCATCTCGAGTTGTCAGCCTACGGTCGGTACATAAGAGATTGTCAATACAGATGAAGTTGTAGTTCTTTAGAACACACAGTCTTCTTAATTCACAGTTCATGCACGAAATCTCGTCGTCAGTTGGTGTGTGACGCAGAGCAGGAGATCTTGGTAAAGCCACGAAGGTAAGTTTACATCGTGGGAGAATGTTCAAAACTGTGAGAGCAATTTGTTCAATTTCAGCAAGAATGTCCTTCGTGGTGTCAGTAGCAAGATTATTATAACCGGCACAGATTATCACTTTTGAAGTCTGGTTCACATTAGATAGGAGGCTAGGTATATGATAAATTTGCTGGGCAGTATAGCCAGGTAGAGTTCAAGTTTTGGAATTTGGGTGTGAGTCTGTGCTAATACCTCTGGCGTGGAAGTCATCAATGATAATGATGGGGTACTTGCTTTCAAATTTAGAGATGATATCTAGTTTACTATTTATATCAGATTTGAAAAAAGTTGTTTCATCATTACAGTTTATAGGCCCAGAAGGGTTGTACCGCTCCAAAATAGCAATTCGATCATCGGCATTTACTGGTCAAGTAGAAGGATTGGGATGTGCAGGCTTAGGTTCGAATTTGAAATATAATTCAAATTGTTTTTGAAATTACTCAAAAACAATGAACTGTTTTTTGTTTTTGAAATTTTTCTTTTTTTTCAGAACATAATTTTTCAAATGAGAAGGAGGGCTGGACATGACGTTAGGATTACCTGCTACAATCTTAGTTGATTGTTCACAATTTCTTTGTCTGTTGTCATCTGTTTTGAATGATACATTAGATTTGCGTGTGTATAGTGCACTGTGTTTGCGCAGGTCGTCACAGCCATGCTGAATCATTTTGTAGTGTACTAATGTTGTCAATATGAGAAGAGAGGAGTTCAATTTCTCTGATACTATTCGATGACAAGGTAGTATTTATAGTAAATATTTCAGTGCCACCACCAACCTTCCTATATTTGCTTCTTCCCCTGTCAAGCTGGAAGTTATGTTTCTTCTTTTCATCATTTTGATGTTTGATATTTGCGGTAATGTCTGTCAACATAGCATCTTAGTTTATGAACATATCCTCAATTTTTTTCTCAAGGTTCTTGATGGAAGTTTCAAAAGAATCCTTAAGTGAGTTCATAAATATAGTTAGTCTGTCTGCTAAAGCTAATCTACTTCATGTTCGCCAACTAGGTCAAGGGGAAGTTTGTTACAGACAGAAGAGTATTCTTAAGGCCCACTGTGGTAGCAGCCAGCAGTGGCCATTAGTTCAGCGCCAGGATGTGGAAACATCTGCACATGAGCAGACGTTCACAACCAGATATTTTGAACCTGTTGCTATTGAAGTGACGTTTTCCCACCTGGAAGTTAGTTCCTCACTATAGTAAATGCTGTTAGTGCAAAAACATTTCAGTTCCGGCAACAAGCTGCATATTGTACACGGAAACTGCTCACATGTTGTAGTTTACAAATCCGCCGGGAGACACTCCCCGAATTGACGACATATAGCCATGATGACGTCATCAAAATGGCCACCACACGATGTACTAAATTTTTACTATCTCCGGAGCTAATTGAGCAATCCTATCGTGCGAGCTATTGCTGGAAAGATAATTTAATTTGCTAAAAGAAATGCCTGAACAATGTAAACCATAAATCTGTTAGTTTTGGTTTAATTTGAAGAAAACCATAATATGACTGCTGTGCGATATACTATTTCCCAATTATCTCCGGAACTAATCGGTCAATCTTTTCATGCATCATATCGTTGGAAAGGTAATTTAATTTGCTAAAAGAAATGCCGGAACAATGTATGCCGTAAATTTATTAGTTTCTGCGTAATTTGAAGGAAAGCACATTATGACGTCCTCAAAATGGCGACCATGGAATATACTAAATCTCACGTATCTCCGGAACTAATTGACCAATCGTATCTTGCGACCTATCGTTGAAAAGACAATTTAATCATCTAAAGGAAATACCTGAACAATGTATCCTGTAAATATTTTAGTTTTGGGTTAATATGAATGAAAAGATAATGTGCATGTAATTATTGCCGCTTTATACGGTATGTGGCTCTTTTGGTAACAGTAAATTATTAAAGCTGCTTCGTATTGTTCACAGTGCTTCACAGACATGCGGTAGTGTACAAGAAAGTCATTGTTTAATATGACATCTCGTACCTCTCTTAGTATACTTCCAAATCTACAGAGGCTACGTTACTACAGCAGTTGTCATCATTCACAGAATATCAATTCAGCCGATTCTTGTTGCCCACTCTTAAACGGCTGTCTGAACTGTCAAGTCATCACCCTGATTCTGATAACCTCATTCTGCAGATAATGATGGCCTGCGATGATAACCTTGTGTGCGTACCTACTTTGTTTTACGTGCGATCCGCCGATGACTTTAGAATGCTGTCTGCCCTTCATGGCGTTGTAACAAAGGCTTGAACAAAGTTTTCATTCTACCCACTACCTGCTAACTCGCAATCAATCATTGAAATTACAGCCTTTGTGCTGGTTGATCGTCCTTAAACTGGTTTCTTTGATGGATTGATCTTCTAAACAATACTTATTATAATGTTCATGGCATGGCGAACCATGGATGAGGAATTCACATCATATATTGGGAGCAGAATTGATGTGCATTTACCATTCAAACCTTCATGGATGTTTTGACGGGAATGGAAGGCTAATCAGGAAACCAATTGACCTTCGTATGGTCAACCTTGCTTCTGGGGGATTCTGACCAGTCCAACATTTCCACAGGTGTATCAATGGTTTTTTTCGACCATTGGTAAGGGTGCATCACATGAACATTTAGTCGTATGAGGACTTGTGGAGGACTCGGGCAAGCTTATCCTGCTTTATTCTTTCATTGCCCTAGGTTGAGACTGGTTGTCACAGACATACCTTCTGGTGGGTGAAAGATGAGACATGCCTGTTCCATAAAATGAGTTCGTCGATGTATTGAAGGCTGTGTTATGTTCTATATTATCAATTGCAACACAAGTGAATACATTATGGATAACAAAATCAGAACAAAACCAACTTTAATTACAAATATAAAGTGGAAATAATTACATAGATTTGGGTTTCTTCAAATTAAACAAAAGAGACTTACGGCATATATTGTCCTTGCAGTTCTTTTGGCAAATTAAATTATACTAGCTGCACCTCCACGCCGGTCTAGTAGGTACCCGAATGAACTGTACTGGGTAGAATGGAATGAAAAGGGTGCTGATTCCCCTCTGTCTCTTGCTTCAAACTCCCTGATTCCCGCATGTGTGAACATGAAATGAAAACAGATGGTGAACCCTCCCCTTTTCGAACACCCATCCCCCCTCTCCCTCACATTCCCCATTGTGGTGAGATACCCAACTGCACCCCCATGGCTCTCTGTCTCCTCCCGTGTCCCCTGCCCTGCTATCGCGTGTATTATCACATTGTATGGTTTGAAACCCTACCCCTACCCCTCCTCCCCCCTCTTGGAATCCATGGTTTTTTGTTTTCTTAAGGAAGTAAATAACTTTTTCACTGGAGGGCAACGCAGTGTTACTCAACCAACTTTGAAACTTTTCAACTCGGCTCTAATAGTCAGCATTATTTAAGCAATATAGTTTGTTTTTAATTGTGAGAACGCATATCCGTTCTCATTGTCGGCCGCCCGCCCTTTTCCTTTGCTACCGTGGCAAGAATGAGCTCACTCGCCCTCTTCCTGATTGTTGAAGTTTCGTTTGTTTAATCATGATCCCTCACCGCCAGGAGAGATGACCAGGAGTGGTTAACGCTCGTTAAACCATTTGAAACCCTTTTAAACCTCACCACACAGCGTTTCGTTGAGGCTCGAGGGGTCTTTCTTGTTCCCAGCACCTTGTGCTCGTTGCTTGCGGTGCGGTGATTGGATAATGGTCAATAGGGTAGTTAGACACTTGTTCTGGTACTGGTCCTGCTACTTGTTCATGATGTAGTTAGATGTAAGTAGAGTAGTTTTAGCACATGGTGTAACAAGCCAGTAAACTCTGATAAATATCATTATCAATATCTCACCGCTCATTAGCAAAATATATATATTGATTTCCAACAACAGGTCGCAGGATAAGATTGATATATATATTGATATATTGATATATTGATATATATATTGATATATTGATATATATATTGATATATTGATATATATATTGATATATTGATATATATATTGATATATTGATATATATATTGATATATTGATATTGATATTGATATATATATATATATATATACACGGCAAAATTGCTCTGGCATTTCTTTTAACAAATTAAATTATCTTTCTAATTCCAACGATAGGTTACACTATAAGATTGATCTATTAGTTCCAGAGATACACGAGATTTAGTTTATCGCATTTTGAGGGTGTCTTAATGTTTTCCTTCAAATTACGCAGAAACTAATAGATTTACGGCATACATTGTTCAGGTATTTCTTTTAGCAAATTAAATGACCTTTCTAACGAAAGTTTGCACGAAAAGATTGATCGATTAGTTCCGCAGATAATTGAGAATTAACATATCATACAGCAGTCATATTATGTTTTTCTTCAGATTAAACCAAAACTAACAATTTTATGGCATATATTGTTCAGGCATTTCTTTTAGCAAATTAAATTATCTTTCCAACAATAGGTCGCACGTTAGGATGGATCGATTAGTTCCGGAGATAAGAGACATTTAGTATGTCGCACAGTTGCCATTTTGATGACGTCATCACGGCTTACGTCGTCACTTCCGGGATTGTCACCCGATGGATTTGGAAACTACAATGTGTGTACAGCTTCCATGTGCAATCTGCAGCTTGTTGCCAGAACTGAAATGTTTTGGCATTTTTTGTCGCTAACAGCACGTACTACTAGCTGCCGACCGAAATGGTTGGCCTAATTTGAGACCTGATAGTTAGAATGTATGATGTAACCCTTTATTCTGTAGCATTCCTTATATGGAAATAAATCCCGTACTTTCATTGGTAACATCTTGGCAGTTTCTTATTACGGCATTGGGTAAGCATTCACGATCCCCTTTCTAGGGCCTCCGTCAGTTATTCTCTTTCTAGAATGTTTGCACACTTTTTTGGGCAAGGCCATATTCATACAGGGTGTTTCAAAAAAAACATACACATCGATGTCGAATTTTTCTAAGTCCAACAACCATTCCTCGTCACTATAACCCTTATCCATGACCTCAGTAAAGAAATCATGAAAGTTATTCCTGACCTCAGGAAAGAAAGCTTTTATTTGCTTTTCAAATAAAACCGCAAAAGTTAACAAAAGCATGTGACAACCCTGATTGGTGGTGATGGGGGGGGG
>JAHWFP010156895.1:5726-48161 GCA_023313725.1 Lithobius niger | reverse complement strand
CCCCCCCCCCCCCCCCCCCCCCCCCCCCCCAAACAATAAAAGCCCATTATTAGATTTAAAATAAAAGGAGGAAAAAAACACTTATGTGGCCATCAAGCAAAATAGCTAAATAAAGACTTTTACAGTATTTGGATTCCGAATAAAAACGCAAATGGCAAAAACGCATGTGGCAACCCTGGTTGGTGGGAGGGGAGGGAACAAAAACAAACAATAAAAGCCCATAATTAGAGTTCAAGTAAGAAAGAAAAAAAAACCATTTATTTGGCCATAAAGCAAAATAGCTAAAATAAAGGCTTTTATAGTATTAGGATTCCAAATAAAAACGCAAAAGGAAGAAACGCTTGTGGCAACCCTGGTTGGTGGTGGGGGGGAAAGCGAGTGGGACCAAAACAAACATTATGTGCATTTATTTTTTAAATTTAAAACAGAAAGAAACAATAAAGTATTTATTTGGCTGTCAAGTAAAATAGCTCAAATAAATGCATTTACAGTATTTGGATTTCAAATAACAATTCGCAAAAGGAACGTATCCACGCCTTAAACGAAGATGATCCCGACCGACACATTCAGTTCTATGAGGAATTCCTAGATTTCAAATAATAATAAAAGCAAAAGTAAAAGCGCATGTGGAACCCTGGGAGGGGGGGGGGGGCAGGAAATACAAAAAGAACGAGAGACATCGAACGAAGCGAATACAAAAAGAACAAACTGTATCGAATGATACGTATCAGGTTGTATGCACCTAACTACTGTCATCGAAGTGTATGGACCAACCAGCACTGCAGTATACTACACATCACACAATACTGCATGTCCTGGGTACATCAGGTAACAAGACTCACAACTTTGTGTGCAACGGCAATACCGTTGAAGGGCAACATGCCGCATTAACCAAGGTTACTAAATCGGTAATTAAACTCAGCCAATTATAGTAAGTACCAAACTGGAACTTCTGCCGGATAACATTACTAGGCCTTTAGTGCAGCAAGTGGTGTGGCGATTAGATGTGAAAACTGGATAGTTGTTAATTCAGTATGTACACTGGGCGCAGGGCCATAACCAGCACAACCACAGCCCCTGCGCGTGCGGGGGTTTTGCCTACTGAGCCAAAGAGCACGAAACGCGATGAGGCCTTTATAGTGGACTTTATAGCATTGATTTTTGTTTACAAACTCGTGCTAAGTTCAGTTCCAGAGACCCATGTAGCGTAGAAAGGTTAAGGTTTCAAATGAAAGACATTCTTTCTAGTTCCTGTAGGCCCAAGCGACGTGAAAATGGCTTGTTTATGTATAAAGCTTTCAGTTTGGAAGCAGTTAATGATTGCGTTTAAAATTTGTTTGCCAGTTAACAACAAAATTGTAAGCCTAACACGATAAAGTGGGTACATTATTTCGAAACGTCAGCTTCAGAAGCAGAGTTAAATTGTTGAACACGTAGTCGCAAAATAAATCGTGCCGATTGTTAATTTAAAAAAAAGTGGTAAACAAATTAAACTAGTTATGTTAAAAAAACAAGCTTAACTTATTAAAAAAGAAATACAATTTCTATAGCAACAAAGTGCCATCCTCTGCCTTACATTCGTTAAGCTTAGACCTTTTTCCTAGTTCACGTATGGTTACATTACGCTCAACAGAAAAAAGTGTGTTTAAAATAAAATTCAGTTTAACAGGGATTTGCTTTAATTTTTTTTTAATTTGCAATTCCACTAGTAATTTTACTTGCAATTGTTTCTCTGGGTAAGGTATTTTTTAATCGTGGCGGATAGGATTTTCTATTCTTTTGTGGAGCTGTGGGGGGGGACTCTCTTCATTTTAATTTTATTGCGGGGTATATAAAATTTCCTGACTACTGCCCTGATTGGGCGATTTGATATCTACAGGGTATTAGGGATAAAAGGCTGCAGAAGCTAAGTTATACTGCCGCCGTACAAGTGGCTTCCCCTCATCATTCAGGGTTGCCACATGCATTTTTCCCTTTTGCGTTGTTGTTTGGAATCTAAATACTGTAAAAGCCTTTATTTTATTATTTTGCTTGATGGTCAAATAAATGTTTTTATTTCTTTTTACTTGAAATCTAATTATGGCCTTTTATTGTTTAGTTTGGTCCCCCCCCCCACCAACCAGGGTTGCCACGTGCCTTTTTTCCTTTTGCGTTTTTAATTGGAATCCAAATACTGTAAAAGCCTTTATTTTAGCTATTTTGCTTTATGGCCAAATAAATGGTTTTTTTTCTTTCTTACTTGAACTCTAATTATGGGCTTTTATTGTTTATTTTGGTGTCTCCCCCCCCCCCCCACCAACCAGGGTTGTCACATGCTTTTGTTACGTTTTGCGTTCTTATTTGAAATGCAAATAAAAGCTTTCTTTCCTGAGGTCAGGAAAAACATTCATGATTTCTTTACTGAGGTCAGGGATAAGGGTTATAGTGACGGGGAATGGTTGTTCGACTTGGAAAAATTCGACGTGTAGCATTTTTTTTTTTCACCCTGTATAATGCGGAGCTCTGATTTAGCTATTCCACCCTATAAGAAAGGGTCTTCTTCTGATCCTTCTAATTATTGCCCTACTGCAATGGCTTGCATGCCTTTAAGATTATGGAATCCATTTTTGGGGACGTTATACATGAGTTTTTCGAGGTGCTTTATGTCTTCTTCCCATGTCGTTCTACTACTCTTTAGGTGTTTCTTGTCCTCGACCGTTAGACTAGTCCACTTGATAATGATGTTCCATCTGATAAATCTACTTCGAATTAAAAAAAAAATCCTTTGAATCTGTGATTCATCAAACATTACTATTTAAAGTAAAAAAAACTGTGGTATTGTTGGTGATCTTGCTATATGTTTACTGCTTTTTGAGTAAGAGAATGCAACGGGTTCTATCGCCAATACTCTCTCTTCTAGTGTCTCTGGACCATGTGGAGTGCTGCAGGGCTGTCCTTTTTTGTTATTTACCTTAATAACATTAATTTACAAATGAAAAATTTTGGGGTTCAAATTTGCACACGATCTCAAAATTAGCACTGGAAATTCCCTTCAGTGTGCATCTAGCAACCTTGTTTTGGATTCCCAGAATGTGGCTGAGTGGTCCCATAAATGGCAGCTCTCAATCTCGACCAAGAAATGTTTCACTTTCCATGTAAGTAGTGGTAAAATGCGATATTCGGTTACATATAAACCCCCACTTCTGGTCACCTGATAAAAGTGGGGGTAATGATGCACTTCCGATCATCTGTTGAAAAGTGGGGGTTCCATTTTTCGTCAATCTGGAGGAGGGTGGGAAAAGTGCTTTTTACTATCTGTTTTCCGGCTTTCGTCGATCTGGAGCATGGTGGGAAAAGTACTTTTTGCTTCCTCCTATGATGTCACTTCCGGTCATGTGATCAGAGTGGGGTTAATGTGCACTTCAGCTCACATGATGAAAATTGGGGACGTCACTTCCGGTTTTTTGTCAATCTGGAGGAAGGTGGCTTTTGTTAACTTTTTTTCTTTTTTTTTTTGGTTATTCTAGAGGGGATGCCTTTTTTAGGTTACAAACGTACATATCCCCAGTCACGAGATCAAAATGGGGGTGTCACTTCGGTGGGTAATGAAAAGTGGGGGGTATCATTACCGGTTTTACATCAATCTGTAGGATGGTAGGAAAGTGCCATTTGCTACCCTTTTTTTGTTTTCATCGATCTGGAGGATGGTGGGAAAGTGCCTCTCGGTAATTTTCTTCATTTTCATCGATCTGGAGGATGGTGGAAAAGTGTCTGTCAGTACCTTTTTTCATTATTAAAAATAAATAACAAAAAAAGAAAAGGCATGGACTCCAGTTCAATAATTTCAACGGGAATAGGTGGCGAACTGAGCTGCAATTTAAAAACGCCCATATACCTAGATCCTAAAAAAGAGTATGAAATGGTGCTCGGTTCCTTGGATACGTACTACAATATTTTCAGCTTGCACGCTGACAATAACGAATTTTTGTACCTCATCGATGGTGGAGTGAATTGGATCGAGGTGCGAGTCGTTCCTGTAACGGCGCATGCTACGACAGAGTAGGTGCTTGTAACATCGCCGGCGCCTGGTGTAACTGGGTCTTACTATCTATCACTCTGCATTGCTTTCACGTACTTTTTTGGGTCAAAACAGCACAACTACTACTGTCCCGGTGTAGGGAATGGAGCATTGAAGTCCTATCTAAGACCTAACTAGTGATAAGAATAGCGGGTATCGCTGCCACCAAGGTGGGCAAAGGCTAGCTAAGTTAAATTTAAAGAGAATTGTCTTAAATACTAACTTCCAGCAATCATCGAACTAGTAAACCAACTGGCGTTTAAAACTCCTGGTTTTATTTTAAACAAACATGTTAAAGGTGACACTTTTACATTTGGTATACCAATTTACAACTTAGTTTTTAGTTTTAAAACGTTACTTGAATTTTACATTAAATTCGACACTTGAACAAGAATTATGTTCGCAAAACAATTTCAAATAGAAACTGTGGTTTTAGGCAACGGGGATTTCGCAAAAGAGCCCTCTAATTTACAAACAGCCTTGGCTGACTTATAAAAGTAGACCTGTTTGTACAGTTTTGTTTCAAAAGGGCACACCCAAAAGATCAAACCGTCCCCATCGGAATTCATATTAGAAAAGGGATGTGCGCTCCATGAAGTATTACGCTTCTGCAAATCTAATTGACCCAATGGCCTTTGTTTACATTAAGTTAATCAAAATGGTGAAATAAAGTTGGTTTTTAGGAAGGGACCGTGAACCCTTAAGTTATGGCCGCTAACGTCCTAAATGCCGTTTGGCTTAACGCACCATAAGTTTACATTTAAAGCTAAAGGTTAGGTTAAAATTAAACTATAAATTTTGAAATAAGAGTTCAAAAGATAAACTTTCAATTTAAACTAAGTCATACGAACCAACTACCTTTGCCTGGCATTGCAACAATCGGACCGCAGCATCTCCACTCCCGACCGACGTAGCTACCTCTAGATTTTAGATTCCTGAGCTTTGCTAACGAATGTCCCTGTAGCTGGGTTTTACACCTGCTGCCTGGCAGTCAAGGTAGAGAGAGAGGGCGGCCCTGTAGGAGAGTGACGGGAGGGGGGTGAGGTAGAGAAATCTTGATAAGAGGAGAAACTGACTCAGACCGGCCAGGCTGTTACTTACCGGAAGTGGGCACGACGGCGCGGATGGGCAGGGTAGCTTTGCGTTCTGAGTGGATGGGGAAATGAATACTGCAATCTGGTTGGCAGGGAATATTGGGAGCTAAGAGAGCAAAGGGAATTGCTGACTTTAGTGACTTGAGAGGCCATAAAAATTGAGTTTGGAACTCGCAACGTGAACAGGCCTATAATTTAAACTACGATATTAGGTATCACAAATATTGAAGGAAGGGGGGAAACGAAGTGTTAACTCAGAATTGACTTTGGCATTGGGAATAAACTGATATTTACAAGACATGATTTTTATTGAAGGAAAGCTAGTTTGTTTTGGTAGCTACGGTCGGAGTTTGGATGGATATGCTATAAAATAAACATGAAATAAACACTGGGTCCGTAAAAATGAACAAACATAAACGGAAAGCTCCGGTAGGGTTCATGGCAAGAAATTAAGTTTACTAGAGTGCAATTGTGCACAAAATAAAAGGTTAAATAGACCAGCTTAGTTTAAAACTGTGCTATAACGCATTTAGGTTAGATTTAAGTTATTTGCAGAAGCAGACAAGTGAATTTTAAACAGTCGGACATTTTTCACAAACAAAGTAAGTCGTCACTCGTTTTACAAATAAAAAAATATCGTGTGTATTACATATATGTGAGGTTAAGTGTCATTAAATGGAAGCCCCTCTAAAACACAACTAAGCTAGTGTTTTTGGCTTTATGCCTGAAAGAATAAAATACAAATATACAATGTTTGGAAAACGGCGACCGGAAATGAAGTTTGCTACGGCTCAGTTTGAGCGTTTTTTCTTAGTGTTGCCATTTAATAATGGAGATGAAATTTAAGGATGTTTTTGGGCAGGAAGTTAGAAAATGTGTTTTTCAATTAAGAGCTGCAAGAATTGGTCGATTTGCTGCGTTTTCCATGAAGATATACCTAATTAAGTATCGAGGTCTTTTTGGTGCGGTAGCGTCAAATAAAAAAAAGTGTTCGTTGAAAAACGAAGGTTTCTGCCCTCAGGTTTTTGGTCGGCGGTGTCAAGGTGGGCTCACCACTAGTGTCTAATACAAGACCACGTTTACACGCCCGTACACGGAGGACTTTATTCGGGGTTCCTGTTGAACTCCAAATAAATGCTACAGCAGAAAGCGTCAGTGCACACAAGACATGCTAAAGAACAAGACTGCCAAGCCATGTAAATATATTGCATAAATTAATGCACCAAGGAATACACCTTCTGAGAAATACATCTCCTGTGAAATACATCACCACAAGTAATAAAATACACTGTTTATAAAAAAAACAAATTGCGGTTTTATATTTTTTGGGGACTGACGTTTTTGTGGCTTAAGAAATTTTTGTAAATAAAAATTACATAGTTAAAGGGACACTATTTGCAAAAATTAACCATGTGCTGTCCGCGCTGCTTTTTGCAGGAAATTCGTACAGGCCACAAAGAAAATTAGTGCAAGGACAACTTATACAAATAAAAAAACACTATTTTCGATTATAGAAAGTTACAGTTTCAGAGTTTTTGTAGCTGTTAATTCAAATGAGATAATCGCAACATTTAATGCTCTAACCAGTCAGCCGTCCAGAGAAAGTTATTTTTTTTTATCTGGGAAACCTCGAAAAAATACCCCTGGGCGCACTCCTCAGGACCTAGCTTGCATTAAGGATCGGAATAGAGAGTACTATGAGCGCATGCACAACTATGAGCTCTATTTAAAGTTAACAGACTACCACTGGAGTGGTTTAAGGTTACCAAACAACTTGTTTTACATGGAAATTTTCACACTGAAGGGTTTTTAGGTATAACCCCTAACTTAAAACATAAAATACAACGCTGGGAGGTTTTATGGATAATAACGCGACAACCTGTTAATCAGAGTTTACCTTTTGCCCTCTGAGGTGAGAGAGACGGTTTTTTATAAAGAAAACCGTTTCGCTTAAAACTTAAAGAAGGGCCAACCGGGAACAAGTTGCAACCCCCGTAGAATACTCCTAATGAATATTTAATTAATGTCGTTACAATCATTGTCAATATTCTCCCACAAAGGGAGACGTTGATAGTGACAAAAAGAGTAAAACATAGGCACCTAAAAATTAGGTGTGAAGTCAAAAACGGGAAATAGCTGAAAGTTCCTTTTAGTGTGGTTGCACTTTCAATATACCACTTAACAAAATTTAAAGATAAAAATTAATTTCCAGCCAATTTGTACTGAAAATGAAGTGTTTTAACAATTAATGTTTAAACAAAATACCTGCTGAGAGTATCAGCATTCATAACACAACTATCCAGGTTTGTCCAACGACGCAGTTTAAAGTTTGCAGGTTTTAAAGCAATAAACACGATTTTAGTGTTTTTAGGTTAGGTGCTCAGAGATGTAGCCACCTTTGTAGCGGCGTACAATTACTATTTAAAAGACACTCGCATGGGATTTCACTTTTACCTGAAAAAATAAAATTCTAATTTAGAGAAAAAAAACTACATTAGGTTAGGTTTTACAACCTCCGTTTTACTGGGAACATCTATCCAGTACTAGAGCCATAATAATGCATGGATTTCCACCCTAGACTGACATAGAAGTCACACTAAAACATTGGTCCTATTTTTAAAAAGGAACTGGGGAAAAAATGATCCAAGTATTAGTTGTTCAGTTTGGAGACCTATTCGGTAGTTTTACTTACTCCCTACTGGTAAAATTACATTTTAACTTTCGGTTAGGTTAGCATTACAACCTGCGTTTAACTAAAAAACAATTATTTAGTTTAAAGAGTCATAATTGTGGTGATCAAGCACAAAAACTTCATCTTTTTATCCAAGATAAAAGTTTAACAACAAAACATCGAGTCCTAATGTAAAAAGGTTCAGAAAAAAAACTGCATTTAAGTTTTCACTACTTGCATACCGATTTAATTTAGTTTAAAATCAGTCTAACGGTTTTTACTAACTTTTAGGTAAGGGTACAGTTTTGCTTCTTGCAATAAGCCAACTTGAGAAGCTGGTTTCGTTTATTTTGGCCCACTGAACATGAACACACTGCGGCTCACATTATCTGAAAAGCTACGTTTCAGTTTACTTCTTGGAGGTGTGTTGACCTCATGGTGACGCTGTAGCCAATCGAGGATCGTTGGGGTGTGGTCAGTTTCCACTTGTTGCTGTTGTACAGGACGAAGGCCAGAGGAATTTTTAATTAGATCCCTCCCATTCAGAACTTTTGCACTAGGTGACCGAATGATGATTGGTGGCCACTAGTTAGAGGTCCGAGAGTCTGGCGACGCTTGGGACTCGACCACTCCCGCAGGGCTGGGTGGGGTCTGTTTACATGAGCGCTTTTTTGATTGACGTGGTCGGGGGACTGACACATTCGCATCGTTGGGGCAAAATCTGGAGGCTGGTTTACAGTAGAATTGTGCGTTTGATTTAATAAATCAATCCCTGGTATTCCCAACACCACATCGAAAGTAGGCCTAGATGCTTTCGAAATACAAGCTATTGTTTTTAACATTGCTCCATTCGTTAATTTTAAACACAGGGTTACCTGTTGTAACTCAAAGATGTCGTTGCTTAAGATAGTTTGGCATCTGCTTTTTTGCTTCAAACGTGGCCAGCCTTTGGCAAGTTTAGCACTGACGATCGAAACTGAGCTCCCGAATCGCACAAAACTTTAATGTTACGTTTTCCTACGCTTGCATCTATAGTGCTAGATTTTAAAATAATTAGGGCATCTTTCCCAACGAGAAAGCATGCATTAGCGGATGCCGAAGCTTTGTTAAGTTCGGGGCAACGATTGCGGAGGTGCGAGGCCGAACCGCATTCGTAACACGTTCTAACATTGTTAGATTTGACACTGTCGGTTTTATCAGCATTAGCATCAGAGCTAGTTACGCTGTCACTATTAATATTAGTCCCAACCGGGTTAGCTAATACGGTTCGAGTTTGTTTATTTTCTTTAGACGACTGAGCACTAGCGGGTGCCTTCCCTGTTTTAAGGGCCATGTTCGCAGAAATCTGTTTATTTCTGGTTGTAAACTCGTCACAGAGTTTGGCTGCTTCTTGTAACGTCCCAGATTTAATCTGGTCCGGCAACCACTTGCACAGTGCAATTGGACACGATTTGGTGAATTGCTCAAGTAGGATCAAATTAGCCAACTTGTCGTAGCTGCTATTTATATCAGCTGAAGATACCTATCTTGAAAAAAGGGTTACTAACTTAAACGCGTGTTGGTGGAACAATTGTTTGGGTTCACGTTCAAGAGAACGAAACTGGGCTTGAACCGACTCTTTAGTTTGGACAAACCTTTCTAGTAACTTGTTTTTAACTAGGTCATAATCATGCATCTCTAAAACTGACATTTGATCACATACTTTAATCAAAATTTCTCCTAAGAGAGGTTGGAGTCCGACGACCCATTCAGTTTTATCTATTCTTTGTGTTTCCATAGTCTTTTCAAAAATCTTAAAAAAGCTATTAATTTCCGATTTGGAAGTCCACTTATTTACAAGTCTGACAGCGTTAGCAATTTTACCAGGTTTGTTTACAGGGACACTGGGAGTAGGAGTTACTGTACCACTGCTGTGGATTGAACTACTATTGAGATTGGCAGACGTTAGCCTTGCTAGTTCGATCTGCTTATCTAACTTTAATAATTCACGAGCACTAGCACGTTCCCTAATTTGTGCTTCTTGTTCTTTTAACTGAACGTCTTTATCCCTGATTTAGGCCTCTTGGTCCTTTAGGGCTAATTCGTGAGCCATGCGTCTGTCCGCGTTGGCTGCGTCTTGAGCTCGGCGTTTATCAACATCCGCCATTTCTAAAGCTCTTAACCTTAATTCCTCAGCTTTAAGTGAAAGCTCCTGCTCCTTGGCTGCTAGTTCTTGCTTTTGTAGAATAGTAGCCTCTCTCTTCTCTATAGCCGGGGCTAATTCGTCAGAGAAATCGTCTAAGGAAATCTTTTCTTCCTCAATGCATTTTTCAAAATTGTTACAGATTCGTGTCTGGTTTCACTATTCGTAAGGCCTAATTTTAAACAGGCCTTCTTAAGGTCCTGTATGTCTTTAACAACATCTTCAAAATCATCCATGTTGGACATTTTTAACTTTAAGCTTCAAAATAAAACCCTTATAAATGAAACTTCAACATTAAAATGCAGCCGCAAAATAATTTACTTTAAATTGAGCAGAGCGACTTATTTAAAACACTTCTCTCCCAACTCCCGTAAGTTTTAGCAAGAAATACACTTATTTTAGATCCTAGCACTCAGGTGTATAAACAATTAAAATACCTAAAAGGCTCTTAACTATGACACTCAGCTTGGCAGCCTTGAGCATATCTTTTGCACACTTACCCCGTACACAATCACTGTGTGGTCAGTCAAGTCCAATCCAAACTTCCCACCTGATGAATGAATAGGCTTGCACACTTGTTGCTGTAGATCGTCTCGGGTTGAGGATCACTACACTGGAACTATGGTTGGCGTTGTCCAATGTCCACTGAATACGGCTACGGAGCCTTACATCCGGGATCGGCTGAGTCCTCCTCGCAGCTGTCGGTCCACGGCTTGTTGATTTCCAAGTCGGGGGGACTACTATCCTTGCTTCCTGGCTCCGGAACTGGCTTTGTTGCTGGAGCTGATGTTTTGCACTGTTGTTGTTGTCAGTGCGGACATTGGTTTTTGCATTGATATGAGCAGCAGTGCTGACATCTTTTTCTTGTGACTATAGTGTCGGAGTCACGGACATCTTGGTTGAAGAATTATTCAACACAAATGTCATAGTAGCATGGCAGGGGGAAACGCTTGTAGGAACAGCACCTGTTCATCCCACCGCTACCACCATTTGTAACGGCGGATGCTACGACGGAGTAGGTGCTTGTAACATTACCGGCACCTGGTGTAACTGGGTCTTACTATTTATCACTCTGCTTTGCTTTCACGTACTTTTTTGGGTTAAAACAGCACAACGGCTACTGTCCCAGCGTAGGGAATGGAGCATTGAAGTCCTAATCTAAGACCTAACTAGTGATAAAAATAGCAGGTATCGCTGCCACCAAGGTGGGCAAAGGCTAGGTAAGTTAAATTTGAAGAGAATTGTCTTAATACTAACTTCCAGCAATCATCGAACTAGTAAACCAACTGGCGTTTAAAACTCCTGGTTTTATTTTAAACAAACATGTTAAAGGTGACACTTTTACATTTGGAATACCAATTTACAACTTAGTTTTTAGTTTAAAAACATTACTTGAATTTTACATTAAATTCGACACTTGAACAAGAATTATGTTCGCAAAACAATTTCAAATAGAAACAGTGGTTTTAGGCAACGGGGATTTCGCAAAAGAGCCCTCTAATTTACAAACAGCCTTAGCTGACTTATAAAAGTAGCCCTGTTTTTACAGTTTTGTTTCAAAAGGGAACACCCCAAAGATCAAACCGTCCTCATCGGAATTCACATTAGAAAAGGGATGTACGCTCCATGAAGTACTACGCTTCTGCATATCTAATTGACCCAATGGCCTTTGTTTACATTAAGTTAATGAAAATGGTGAAATAAAAGCTGGTTTTTAGGAAGGGACCGTGAACCCTTAAGTTATAGCCGCTAACGTCCTAAATGCCGTTTGGCTTAACGCACCATAAGTTTACATTCAAAGCTGAAGGTTAGGTTAAAATTAAACTATAAATTTTGAATTCAGAGTCCAAAAGATAAACTTTCAATTTAAACTAAGTCATATGAACCAACTACCTTTGCCCGGCATGACAACAATCGGACCGTGGCATCTCCACTCCCGACCGGCGTTGCTATTTCTAGCTTTGAGATTCCTGAGCTGTGCTAATGAATGTCCCTGTAGCTGGGTTTTATACCTGCTGTCTGGCAGTCAAGGTAGATGGAGAGGGCGGAGCTATAGGAGAGCGATGGGGGGATGGTGAGGTAGAGAAATCTCGAGAGGAGGAGAAACTGACTCAGACCGGCCAGGCTGTCACTACCGGAAGTGGGCATGACGGCGCGGACGGGCAGGGTAGCTTTGCGTTCTGAGTGGATGGGGAATTGAATACTACAATCTGGTTGGCAGGGAATATTGGCAGCTAAGAGAGCAAAGGAAATTGCCGACTTTAGTGACTTGAGAGGCCATGAAAATTGAGTTTGGAACTCGCAATGTGATCAGGCCTATAATTTAAATTGCAATATTAGGTATCGCAACTATTGAAGGAGTGGGGGAACGAAGTGTTAGCTCAGAATTGACTTTGGCATTGGGAATAAACTGATATTTACAAGACATGATTTTAATTGAAGGAAAGCTAGTTTGTTTTGGTAGCTACGGTCAGAGTTTGGATGGAGTTGCTATAAAAAAAACATGAAATAAACACTGGGTCCGTTAAAATAAACAAACATAAACGGAGAGCTCCGGTAGGGTTCATGGCAAGAAATTAAGTTTACTAGAGTGGAATTGTGCACAAAATAAAAGGTTAAATAGACCGCTTAGTTTAAAATTGTGCTATAACGCATTTAGGTTAGATTTAAGTTGTTTGCAGAAGCAGACAAGTTAATTTTAAACAGTCGGCCATTTTTCATAAACAAAGTAAGTCGTCACTCGTTTTACCAATAAAAAATATCGTGTGTATTACATGTATGTGAGGTTAAGTATTATTAAATGGAAGCCCTTCCTAAAACACAACTAAGCTAGAGTTTTGGATTTATGACTGAAAGAATAAAATACATATATACAATGTTTGGAAAAAGGCGACCTGAAATGAAGTTCGCTACGGCTCAGTTTGAGCGTTTTTTCTTAGTGATGCCATTTAATAATAGAGATGAAATTTAAGGATGTTTTTGATCAGAAAGTTAGATAATGAGTTTTTCTTTTAAGAGCTGCAAGAATTGGTTGATTTGCTGCGTTTTCCATGAAGATATGCCTAATTAAGTATCGTAGTCTTTTTTGTGCGGTAGCGTCAAATAAAAAAAAAGAGTTCGTTGAAAAACGAAGGTTTCTGCCCTCAGGTTTTTGGTCGGCGGTGTCAAGGTGGCCTCACCACTAGTGTCTAGTACAAGACCACGTTTACATTCCTGGTGCTTACGAAATTTCGGACTTGGATAATTTTATACAGTCTACTTTGGCAGGAAGTGGTCACGAAAAAAAAGCCATCGTTTTAGAACCGAATCACAATACTTTAAAAACAAATTTGGTTGTAAATAATCCGCTCTACGGTGTTTCGTTTCTGGGAGATAATAATTTAGGAACTGTTCTAGGGTTCCTTCAGGGAAGTTATACTAATACTCAGCAAGGTCATAAATCCGTGGATATAATGGGTCTCAATACAATTTTCGTTCATACCAACATAATCGGGTCTTCCTACGTAAATGACGACACTCAACCTTGCATATATGCTTTTTATCCGGGAGTGCCAACGGGTTATAAGATGATAATTTCCCCTCAAAATTTAATTTACCTTCCCGTAACTACCGACAAGATTTGTATTCATATTTGTATTTGGTTAACTTCTCAAGATAACGAGATGATAAATTTAAACGGGGAAACCCTTACCGTCAGACTTCATCTGTGGTCTAAAAAATAATTTTGTACATATTAAAAAAAAGAATGTTAGTATTCGAAAGAAAAAAAATATAACTAGAAAAGGATTCGTCGTATAGATAATCAATTATTAAAACGCAGCATTCATCAAATTCATAACGAGAGCGAGAAGATGAGTTTAACGGAACATTACCTCGATATAAACGAATCTTTACAACAAGATTCTTCCGTGGAGAGCTACGCATTTCACGAATATAATTCGATAGTAGGAACCAATCTAAACAACGTCAATTCGGAAATTAGAATCGTAATTGAAAACCAGGATTTGTTCCTGTCGCGAATAGTTATCATCTGATTAAAGGCAGGTTACTGAACGGCGACGGTTCTAGTTTTGCCGATGCGGACATAGTGTCTCTCATCAATAATGGTTTTATGTACCTGTTTTCCAGCATTAAATATCACTTGGGGGATAAGCTAGTGGACGAGTTAAATTACCCCGGTTATGGAACTCTCATGAAAGGTCTCCTTACATACGGTTCGACCGATCAAGTGTCGTTGCTAGGGAACTGCTGGGTATTAGATGCCGCAGAATCTTCCGCGGCCAGTTTGAACGATAACATCGGATTCAAATTACGGCATTCCATCATCGTGAAGGAAAGCGCCTTCTAAAGGAAGCTTCTCGTTCGCCATTCCTTTAAAACACTGCATGGGATTTTTCGAAAATTATGACAAGGTGCTGTATGGCGCCAAGCATGTCCTAACGTTGTCTAGGGCGAGCAATGATGATGCTGTATTCAGGGCAGCTGCAACAGCCGTTGGGAAAGTCGAATTGAGAAGCGTTTCGTGGCACGTACCGCACGTAACCACATCCGACGAGCAAAAACTCAGGCTTTTTAGCTACATAGAAGGTGGGATGAACGTGGATTTGGGTTTTAGGCACTGGTATAACGATAGTTGCGAACTTCCTCAGAGCACTAGTTTCACATGGCACGTGCTAACTACTTCAGCCATCAAAAAACCGAGGTGGGTCATTCTAGCTCTGCAGACTGATAGAAAAGATGCGCAAACTAAAAATCCAGCCGTATTCGATCACTGCAGTCTTCAAGATGCTCACGTAACTTTAAATTCCGAACGTTACCTGTTCTTGGACTTGAACGTAAATTACACTACTGGAGAATACTCGATCCTGTATAGAATGGCTCAAGAGTTTAGACGCGCTTTGTACGATGTCGGGGACTTGTGTATCGATTTGGTGCAGTTTAAAAAGACGTATCCTCTAGTAGTTTTTTAATGTTCCAAGCAATCGGAGAGACTTCAGTCCGGCATAGTCGATGTGCAAGTTAAGTTGAAATTTAACGCCGCGGTTCCAGCTAACACGACGTGCCACGCGCTGTTGATCAATGATAGAAAAATGAGTTTGAAATTGGTTAAAGGCAAAGTCGAAGTGATTTATTAAAAAAAGAAAGATGGTGAAACAAAAAACGAAAACAAGTAAAATCGGAAAAAAACGGAGTGGGGTGAAAAGAAAAAAGACCGAGAAACGAGGTGTGTTTTTACCATTGTTGGCATTGCTGGGACCTATCTTAGCCGGTGTACGTGGTCTAGCCGGAGGTGCCGCCGGTATCGCCACTGCAGTTAAAAAGAGCCAGAACGATGCGAAGGTAATGTAAGAAATGGTGAGACATAACAAGAAGATGGAGAGTTCGGGATTGAAACGTAAAAAAAAAAGCGAATCGTGGCAGAGGGCCAGTGAAGGTCTGATCGATTTTACTAAACCGTTAACGAATGTCGATTTAAACAGATTAGTCAAAGTTTTGAAAATTCCTAAATACAGAGGTACTTTTAGCAAGGATCGTCTGCCGTTAAAACCTAAACCTCGTGGCAAATGCGGCATCGTTAATTTCGAAAATTTTCACGATGGAAATGGAAGTCATTGGGTGGCTTACTTGAAAGTTACTGACATACCCTGTTATTTCGACAGTTTCGGCAACCTCGAACCACCGACATCCATTTCGGAGTATTTGGGTCCCTTTAAATACAAGTACGACAGGGTGCAAAATTTTAATCAAACATTGTGCGGTTATTTCTGTTTATTTTTTCTAAGTTTCTCGTGCAAGGGATATGATTACGAAGATATTTTAAGATGGTTAGCTCTGTAACTCGATTATCCCCATTGTTCTTCGTATGGATTGGTATATGGTCACTGCTTTGACCATGTTATACAACGAGTCTTGGTTAGGTATATATCTACCTGGTAATCTTTATCCTCCGTGCTTGCCGTGTCAGCCATTATATAAATCACGTTACCATCGCGCACGATGATCGGTATTTCCGTTATACTTAAAGTTGATGGTTGGAGAAGTCTCTCGAAACCGAGATAAACTTGAAATCCTTTGTCTTTGGGTACACTTTCCGATAAATCTAAAAACCTAGTTGTTAAACACCGTATCTTTATATCTGGAGGGTCTGAACTAGATATATAGCCTCCACTACTTGTTATACTCGTTCCCAGGATATACCAACCGGATGGTGATAAGTAGTATTGGCGAGGATAGTAATTGACATACGTGAAAAAGTGACCTTTAGGGTAAAGACTAGTTCCCGCAAAAGTACCTATACAGTCGATACGTGTATTTATATATCTTTCCATCACAAAACCAACGTTTTCTAAATGGTTCTTTGCTTCCTCCGCGTCTGGCGGGAGTTTTTTTTTACATTTAAAGTAACCATTCGACTATCGACGTAACCCTTAGTAGCCACGTCGTGTACCGCAATTGGAGGGAGCGTAAATTTGATTCGTCTATTTTTTGCATCGAGTACCCCATCCACGTCCTCGTTCAACGCCGTTTGAAGTTTGTCTATTTCGTAGGCTTCTCTAATAACTACGAAGAAAAAGTTTCTATTAACAGCTTCCTAAGGGCTTTCGAGGTTCGCCAGGTTAGTGATTCGTTTATTTTTTGGGTCGAATATGCCGCGAGAGTCCATGATCAAGGCATTGTCAAGTTTGGTTTCCAATTCGTTTGTACCGAGAAGCTTCGCCTCGATGTATTCTTTATTTGCGGCATCCTTAGATTGTGTGGGTGATGCAAGGAACTTGATTCGCTTATTTTTTGCATCGAGCAGTCCATTGGGACCTTCCTTCAAAGCGTTACCGAGTTTGGTGTCCATTTCGTTTATGACGAGAAGCTTCGCGTCGACGTATTCTTTATTCGCTGCATCTTTAAATTGTGCTGGGGATGCCAGATCCTTGATTCCTCTATCTTTCGCGTCGAGTTGACCATCGGCACTTTCCTCCAACGTAGTTTTTAAATTTTTTACATCTATCAACTAAGAATAAGTCACCGCATCTTCGGGATCGACACAAGCAGCTAGATTAGTTAAGATTAGATTAGATTAGATTAGATTAGATTCATTCGCATGTCCGATACAGTTTTTGAATTCTTAGTCGCGGCATCCTTAGATTGCGAGGGAGTTTCGAGATCTTTAATACGTTTTCAGAGTTAAAATGTCCATCCGCATCTTTGTTCAATCCTACGTCGGCTTTAATTTTTTTTACTTCGTTTTCTAATTTGGTAAATTGGGAATAAATTACGTCATCTTCGGGTTCTGTAGCAGCTCCGACTTTAGTAGGTCGCTTATTCTGCATGTCGTAATCATGGTTCAGGTCTAATATAAATCCTATACCCGGAACTGGAACCCCTTTCACATCTCTTTGCATTCGTTTCAAAGACTATCCAAATTTATTAACCAGCATTTTGACGATTCTTTTTTTTTATATATAAACAAAAGGAATAAGAAATTTCAACAATGTCTCATTCTACATGCTACGGAAATCTTTCGAGTCTGCTGCAATCAAATTCTCTAGAAGTTCAGACGGAAAATGCGACGAATTTAAATAATGGAGTAAAGTACGTCTTATCTCCTTCCGTATAATTTGAGGATTTAAAAGGAATTGGTCTCCCATTTTGAACCAAGATTCCAGGTGCAAGGGATGGATTTCCCCATCGACCCCCGAATCTCAAAACGCGATGAAAAATCTTAAACGATACATCTGTGAAAAGATAGAAATTGAAACCGACAAGCATAAACCCATTTCTTTGACGATGTTCAGTTACCCAAATTACTGGCACCCAGCTTCCACCTGCTACCCATTCTGTCAAAAAGCACAAGGTGAGTCGAATAAGCCGCTATGTCTCAGAACGTGGGTGTACAACAACATCCACAAAACTAAAGGAAAACTTAACAAAACGTTATAGAAAAACCGTGGTTTAACTTGGCTCCGTGCGGAAGTATGTCCTTGTCGGAAGTTAGTGGTAAAAATTCACTCCGTGTACATCAGCAACAACGTTCCCAGAACCGTAAAACTTTAGTGTAACGTGGATTACGGAGTCATCGAATCTAATTCATTCAACGAAAAGTTTTCAGACAAAGTCTTTATGAGTTTGATTTCTGAATAAGAAAAAAAATGGATATTCAAAATTACGATTTCTTCGTGCTGATCAAGAAACCCCAAAATCACCCATTTCTTCCTTCAAACATCAGATGCCTGCTTATGGGACCGGCAAACTGCGGGAAGACGAACTTACTGTTTAATTTTACTGTAACGAAGGATGGTTGGATTACAACAGATTAAACGTATACAGCAAAACTCTGTGTCAAACGTAATACCGAGCTTTACAGTCTATATTTTCCGAAATTGAGGGAACTGTACGGCAGGAGATAGCGAGTTTTCACGACTCTCAAAACGATTTAATTACTCCCGAGGAGTTGGACACCAAGTTTCGTAATCTTGTGGTTTTTGGCGATGTTCTTTTAGACAAACAAAAATCATAGAACGTTACTTCGCTCAAGGCCGGTATTCTAACGCCAACGTTTTTTATTGCAGTCAGCCTTACACCAGAATTCCCAAACAAGTGGTTAGAGATAACGTCAATTTATTAGTCATATTTCGCGTGGATGATTTAAACCTGAAACATTTACACGAAAATCACGTCGGTCCGGACATGGAATTTCCGGAGTTTAAAATGTTGTGTAGAACGTGTTGGGACGATCCGTACGGGTTTGTATCGATCGCCAAACGTTAAACGAGGGACGTTATAAACGTACGTTTTTGTTCGAAGATAAAAACAAACGAAAGAAAAAAGATAACATGGAAAAGAAACGTGAAATAGTAAATCTCAAAAAACGTTTACGGGAAAAATTTTTGAATCAACGTTTGGACGAACGAGATCAAGAAGAATCTTTACAAGAATTTTTTAAACCCTTCGTTAGTACTTTAAAACCTACCGTTGTTAATCCACCAACCGTAGTGGGTCCTGCGAAACCGATTGCCAGTTTTCCAACGAAAAAACTACTAAAACGTATACGAATTATTACTCCCTTAAAAAAAAGGTATAAATCTGAGGATGAAGATGATGAAGAGTTGCAAAACACGGTGAACGAGATGGAGACGTTTGAATCGCCGAAACCTTCCGTCGAGCATTCAACTCCGAAAGCGCGAGATCCCAATCTTTCCGAATACTCGACTCCCACTCCAGCTACACGAACCGAATATGCATCTATCATTACGGGTTTGAAAGTCACCCTTACACTTTCGGCAATACAAAACAGACGCTTGTCCACGCCTCCAGAACGTCCAAATTTTCCAACCCTCAGATCTTTGAATAGTCTGTTAACTGGCCAAGTCGTAGGTCAAACGGCGAAATATTTCCTAAAGAAATTTTTCGTAAATCCTAAAGAGACCGATCCTGTCTTCGGACTGCAATACGACATGAAAACTGGAGAAATGAGCATCGCTAATAAACCCGTAAAAATATTCGAGAACGACATAGTGGTCGGTGGTAAGCAGTACGCGGGAAGACGAGGACTTTGGAGTTTGCTGGTTTTTAAGGATTTGAAGGAGCCGTCGCATGCTCCCAAAGTCAAGGCGAGTTACGCTTCTCTTTTAAAAAACACGGACGCTATCTATCAAAACAATGATCCGGGCACTCAAATACATAAGTCAAATCGTAGTGCCAAGTACGTGTCGATAATCGGTCCTATCTGGGAGGATATGAAAACGAAGAAAAAGGGAACTGGTATGGTAAAAAAAACCGGGAGCAGGGTGGATTACAGGTATTATGACGATCCTAACGATCTGGTCGAAAGACTAAGACTTTTGTACGGGTCAGCCCAAGTGTGTTACGACGGTGACAGGAGCGAAATGATGTAAATTTTATCGAATTGGAACAATGACGGGTCATCACCGCTCGAGAAAAAAAGAACGCTTATCAGGATTTAGGTTTACGATAAAAAAATTTGTAGAATAAAAAAAAAATCGGTCAAGATGAAGTATTGCATGAAATGTAAACGATCCACATCTAACCGGTCCGAACCTCCTACTATCATTAATCGAAAAATAACAGAAGCATGAAAGTCTACTTTTGCGAAGTGTGCGGAACGAAACGAGCTTCCTTCATCATGTCTGGGAAAGGAATCGTAAATAAAATCGTAGACCATTTACCGGTAGAAGTACATTTACCCAGATATCAATACTGCGGACCAGGAACAAAACTAAATCAGAGATTAGCCAGAGGGGATCCTGGAATAAATAAACTGGATGAGGCGTGTAATAACATGACATTGCCTACTCAAAATGCTCAAATTTAAACGAACGGCACGTTGCCGATGAAATTCTTATATCTAAAGCTCGAAAAGTACGTAAGGATCCTTCAATCTCTTAGAGAGAGAAATTAGCTGCTGCGATCGTTAAAAAAATCATGGGGACTAAATTCAAGTTCGGAATGGAAAGAAAAAAAACGAAAAGGATCAACTCGTAAACGAACTCCACAAACCGACGCGGAAACATTTTCCGAGGCGGAAAGTGATTGTGCGGAGTCTGAATGATCTATGGCAAGCGGACTTGGTGGAAATGATACCTTACTCTATCGTTATTAAAGGATTTAACTACCTACTGACATGCATTAACGACATGTCCAAGTTTTCTTGGGCCATTCCCCTAAATCAAAATCCGGTGTAGTCGTTACGGAAGCCTTTAAAAAGATACTCGAAGCAACGACACCCCCTAAAAATTTACATGTCGATTTAGGCAGTGAATTCTACAATAAAAACTTTAAAGCGCTCCTTCAGCGTCACAACATCAATCTGTACTCTATCCGCTCTGAGAAGAAAGCGAGCGTTGTAGAACGTTTCAACAGAACGCTTAAAACGCGCATGTGGAAACAATTTACCAAGCAGGGGAACTACCAATGGATACACATTATTGATGAGTTAGTTTTAGGGTACAATGACACGGTTCACTCCACAACTAAATTAAAACCGAGGGAAGTAACCAGACGTCATGAATTGTCACTGAAAATTAAACCGAAACAATCGTTGAAAAAACCAAAATTTGTCGTAGGAAATAAAGTCAGAATTTCTAAAGTTAAGAAAATTTTTGATAAAGGGTATTTAAAATTTTCCTAACGTAGTTTTCACGATCCGTAAACTACAAAAAAACCGAACCTGTTACTTATCTATTAATAGACGAATTGAACGAACCGGTGCTCGGAGGTATCTACGAACAAGAAATTAAAAAAACTCTCGTTCCCGATTTATTTTTAGTGGACAAAGTATTAAGACGAAAGAAAGGTACAGATTGGAAAATGCTCTACTTCGTTAAGTGGAAGGGATATGATTCAAAATTTAATAGCTGGACTGATAACATTAGCAGTTTATCTTTTTAAATAATTTCTACACGATTTTTAACTACAACAGATCATATTAATTTTCTTCTTTTAGCGGCGACCATTTTCTCCAACCAAGATTTTCTCTGTTCAACAGTTTCTGTCGCAAGTTGTTTACAAAAAGCAGTGGCCATTTTCTCCAACCTAGCTTTTCTCTGTTCGATAGTTTCTATCGCACGTTTCTTACGAGAAGCTCTTTTCCTCTTATTATCCACAATTTTATCTTCTACGCTTCGTTTTGCTATTTCAGTCGCTGGTGCTTCTTCCTCCTCATCTTTATCCAGCGAAGCTTACTCTTCAGCTTCTTCATCCTCCATCGGATCGATTATACCGTCTATAAAATCATGCGCTATACCCGTTCTGTAGTGACCGTGCGCTAACGTATTTATTCAATCATCCAACACGAATCTCTTATCGTCGTAAGGAGATACGGGAGATTTTGAAATTTCAACCATAGCGAGCTGATGATCCTTACTTTGAATGCTCATCCACATGGCTTTCGACGATGTTTTAGAAAATAGCACTTTTTTGTAGTCTTCGTGACTGAGACTTTTTTGGATAAACGCTATACTAATCCCTTTAGCCTTTCTAATACTCTCTTCCCCTATTAAAACTGAGTACATTTTTGCTTTCGTGACTGAGACTTTTTTGGATAAACGCTTTACTAATCCCTTTAGCCTTTCCAATACTCTCTTCACCTACTAAAACTGAGTACATTTTTGCTTTCCAGCCTACAAATTCTTTCACCGGGATGCCAGCCGTTTCATCTTTCATTGTCCCCAGGACTTGTTTGTTTTTAATACTATACAGAGAATGTGATGGATCATAATTGCTGGTATAGAATCTATCTGACTCAATTTCCATGTCCCGGTAAAAATCTTCAGTCTCTACCTCATAGAACAGACTGTCGGTATCCGTAAAAAGTAAACGCGCTCGGTCTCCGTACTTTAGACGCATGAACTCATAGTGAAATGCATACATTGTGAGTTTGGAAAGTTCGAGGATACAAACACCGGAGTAAGCCGGTAAGTTGCACTTGATGTTATGAAGTCTCAAGCTTACTTGTATGAGATTTTCGTTGAGGGTCTTGCATCTTGAATCCGCGTGTTGCAGAGTGCTGTACTTGACAGACTTTTTTTGATTATCGGACAACTTTATGGATAAACGCCCCGATTTGTTTTCCATCGTTTTTCCAAACACTGAATTATTTTTCAGTTTGAAAAAGTCTTTTTCGAACGTCGTCGTTGCGAGTTGACTCTTCTCGGTGTTAAATTCTATTATATCAAAAACCAAAACTGGTAAAAGGAACCGCCAAGTTTCGAATGGTTCGTCCCTTCAAAGGAGTGATATCAACACACCAAAACATTCGCCAAGTTAATCGCACCGCTTAATAATTCGAAGGTAAATGAAGACTAGAACATTGCTACTTTCGGTAGCAATGTTCAAGTTTTCATTTAACGTCCAAAGTATTATTCGGTGCAATTAAGTTGGCGAATGTTTTGGTGTGTTGATATCAATCCTTTGACGGGCCAAACCATTCGAAACTTGGCGGAGCCCTTTTACCAGTTTTGGTTTTTGATATGATATCACTCCTTTTTTTAAATTGTGTATTGACTCAACTTCACTACATGAGTAATAAAGTGCCACGTCAACAAGAAATTGGTTTTCAACAATTTGCAACTACCTTTTGCCTATAGGCCGAACCATTCTCAACTTAGTCATCTCTTTATTGGCTTTTGGTTTGGTTTTAATTTTATTGTAACCAGTTTTTGGCTTTGTTTTTTTGCTTTGTTTTTAAACTTGGTTTATTTTTCGTGAATTGGACGTGAATACAATTTCTTTGCAACGTTGTTTATATTTATCGTGATACACTAGTGTGTGCCTAGGCACGTACGTCAGTATACACGTTCTCATTGTCCGAACTTTGGCTGTCCAATGAGAGACGATGCCGACAATACTAAAAATGGTTATAACAATATTTTCGTACTTACGCACCCTCCCACGCCATCCCTGTTACGCCCCCAGGCTCCAAACCATAAAAAGGTACGCAGTTCGTATTGTACTGCACCCATTCGTCCAATTTCATAGCTGGAAGCCTTCCCGTTATCTCGGAATCGATGAATAATCACCCTATGGGATTTAACATGGGGATGAGCTTCAACGTTATTGAGAGGCAGATCTTGCATTGAAATCAGCGTAGCTGGCATTCAAACACGAGTTAATTTTTGTCAGGTGGGTCATTGCTCTCGATTTCAACACAATTTAAGCTTTTGTACCGCATTATTATTTTTCCCTACGTACCTGAAATGTGCTTAACTATGCTTCAAGATATAAGACACTGACGCAATTTCGTCGCGCTACAATGGTTTACAACATCGACAATTGAATTAATGTGATGTTTGTTGCCTAACTTGGTGCGACACACCAGCGTGTGTCTAGATGTAAGATTTTAGCCATTGCTTCTGACAAAATTTTAAAATTCTGTGAATACCTTTCAAAATTAAATCGTGCTTCAAGTAGAATTGTAAATTTCTGTAATGAATTATATAGTTTTTCTTCGTGAGCAGGTTAGTCGTCAGTTTGGAAGTAGAAACGATCTTCTTGTTTCCTGTCATTTCTTTCATGAAAGGAGATACGAGTTTTGGCTTTATTTTAAACTTTTCCGGTGCTAAAGGATAATCGTTGTGATCGTCGTGTAGCTCGGGTGGATAGTCCAAGTCCACTTCCAATATATAACCGTATTCCGAATTTTTTTCAACCGATACCAAGCAAAATTCGAGAATTTCTTTCCTCGTCAGCGAACTAAATTGATCGCATGGAAGGAATTTGGTCATGGCTAGTCCGTATAAGTTGTTGACATCCAAATCTACTAGATATAGACTAGGTAGATTCTCGTTGTAGGCGTCTGGTAGATATTTGTTATTGGTGATCGAGTGCCTTTTTCACACAAAAGTTGTTCCACCTCTGAAACCAGAAGTTATAAAATTATGCTTTCCTCCATGGGTAAACAATTCTAGTTCGGCTTCGGTTTTTTTCAACGCGGCTCCCCAACTAAACCCTGGTGTGGACACATAGTAGCACGGATCTATACCGTCATTAAGCAAACAAGTTTCCCTGAAAGTCTGAAAAATGTCGGCTAGAAGATACACATCGATCATCTGATAAACACGGTGATAATTGTTAAAAACCTTCTCCTTCAGCAAATTCCAAACAGACGTAGCATGATCATACTCTGCATCAGTGATACCTTCACCTCATAGAGTAGAGAAAAATGCCTCTTTTGGGGGTAATTTCCGTTCTTTAAAAACGTTCACAGACTGCACGTACTCGTATGGATAGTGGCCTTTTTGTGTCAATAAATCCGAGACCTCTCCCGACTAGAACTAATATACCGTTTCAAGAGCAGTTTTTAAGATGTTGAAGGGGCGATCATTCTTGTGGTTTTTAGCCAAAGTTTCCAGTTCGTAGCCTTCTAAATTATGGAAGACGATCGGGATAGTATTTATGCTCCTTGCATCCAGATTGCATTTTACGTGAGAAGTACCTCTGAAGTTTTCTGTGAAGTGGCAATGATCTTTCACTTTCTTCAATGAGAGATTATCTGTAAGCATGACTTTGTTGCAGTAGTAGCAAGTATCAACTTTCAAGAACTGAATTTCATCTTCGAGACTCATTATCAGAGGTTTTGGCCGCGTTTGAATACTGGCAAACTTGTTAATTTCAATATTCATACATTCGTAAAACTTATCCACCGCATCCTCACCAAGGTAGAATTTTTGACTCACGATTTCATTTTCTGGGCCAATAACCACATATCCAAAACTACTAGGTAAATGCAAACTGACTTTAGTAGATGAACTCAAAGATGGATCGACGCTACTAGTTTGTACGGGTTTGAGCATACATTCGAAATCTGCGTAAATTATCCATGGATTAGGATTACGTCTGTCATAGTGTTGTAATTTTAACGTGTTATTACCAGGTGATAGGAAAGTGAGTACTTGCTCCTTATTCAGTTTCACATATTTACCGACCTGCTGCATCATGGATCGTTCTTTTGTAAAGACCGCGAAGCAGTTACGACAGTAAAATTTTCTATGTGTTCCAGCACTTTGAAATTGGAGTAGCCTATCAATATCGAGGATGCTGCAGTAATGACTATTTCCTTTTTCGTCGGCTAATAGTAACAAGTCAATTACTTCTCCTCCCATGTTTTTATTCACTCTCACTGGATGTAATACTATCAAACCCTTGTATTAAATTACGTTAATGGGCAAATTGTTGGCTCGTTTGAAAGAATCAATTTGGCGTAAAGTCACGGTGAACTTCAACATGGAATGGTCAACAGTATTCAAAAATGGTTCGTAATATTTAACCTCGGTTTCGTAGCACTTCATTTTAGGGGCTAAAACTGAATACAGAAAGCACTTTTCGTCATAATTTTCCACATTCACTATAACTTCGCTTTTCTTGCGTAATGCACTCGGCAAGGGTAAGGAAGAACTAGGGCAAAAAGGATTGATTTTTGCTACTTTTACGGTTATACCCCAAACTTTCAAAAAGCGCCAACCACTACCTTTTTCTTCAAAAGTTTCGACTGACTTGTATTTTTTGCAAGCATCCTCCAAGATTTCCGATACATCAGATTCGTTGTAAATAGCTGTATAGATGGACCAGAAATAGGCTCGCACTGTGTTGGAATCCCTGGTAAAATCTGCCTCTAAACACAGTTGAAATTTACTGGTCAGTTGATCCAAGCAAGTCGTGATAAGATATTTAAGCGGACAATGTAGTATATTGAGCACTCGAGATGAATCTAGACATTCAATTTTACGGAAATAAATTCGATGCATATCATCATGCACTAACTTGCACCTTAAATATCTTTTAACTCGTTTTCAAAGAGTAAACACTCTGGTCGAAGATCGGATCGATGGGTGGGAAGATGATGGATCAAATCTTGCTGAGTTGCGTAGACCTTTCCACAGTATTCACACGTAAAAGATGATTTTGAATTCATTTTCTTTTTCTTGAAAGAAAAATCGTTCATTCCTTTTATTCTTATTCTTTTATTATATACGAAATAATTTTCCAAAAAAACACGAGGAAAAAATGAGGAGATAAATTGTAGCTCCTAAAAAAGACGAATTAGAATCTAGCAGACACATTAAAAAAAAAATTAATATTCCTTATGTAGGACTAACAAAACAAAATGGAAATTTTGTTAAATTTATTTGCGGACCCTACACGGCACGGGGAATTACTACCACCCAAATGGGGAGTTACTACCAACTCATAAAGGGGAGTTACTGCCACCCTAGAGGGGAATTACTACCACCCGAGATGGGAGACAGTACTGGAGATTCCCTACTCATATGTGCATGTAGCTTTGCCCAACTGCACCAGGGTTAGGGGGCCGTGTGTTCGAATCCAGAACTGCATCTGGACTGAATTTTCCTCGTCTGATCTCGCCTTATACATATAAGGGCCCCTCCTCAAAAGAAAATTATTTTGGAACTGCGGCAACTTTTTTTTTTTAGAACTGTGCCAACTTTATTGGTGTGATGCATCATGGGAAATATTTTCCCTATACAAGGAAAGATCTGTTGAAGAAAATTCAATCCTGATGCAGTTCTGGACTTCCACACGGCTTCCCAGCCTTGGCGCAGTTGGGCAGGGCTATGTGCGACATATTAGAAGTTGCACATATGATACGGTGCATGTAGCCCTGCCCAACTACACCATGGCTGGGAGGCCATGTGTTCGAGTCCAGAACTACATCTGGACTGAATTTTCTCGAATTTTGTTTTGACACTTAACTCACTGGACTGACCGTAACGGTTATGGGTATAAACTTACAAAAATGTACTTTAAAAATCAACTATAACTCTCAATACAACAGAGTTTGGTTCAAGACACTCTCCCCAAATAATAACAATTGAGGAGCAAAGTTGCAAACCGTGGAATCTACGTCTTATGGTGAAATGAGATAAATCCAAAAAACCGAATAAAACGAATGCAAACAATTTATCTATATGTTTTTACTGTAGAATTATGTAGTATTGGTTGTTACGTCTATTTAACATCATAATGAAAATAAAATAAAAAATTGATACCATTTTTTCAACAACTTAAAAATGAAGATACCATTTTTTGCTGATCATTAGGCAATATACCATCTTTTGCAACCAAACATTTTTCTCTTTCTACACAAATTCAGCATAGTCATCCTCCAGACAAAGGCGTACAAACATTAACCCAAAATGTCCTTTTTTAAGCCGAGATGCTTTTTTCATGTCCACAAAACTGGGGCATGGCAGCAAGAAACTCCAAGAAAAAAAAATTAATCAACAAACGTTTGCAATAATTGCCCAAATTTTTCAAGTGTGCCCCCCCCCGCCCTTTTGAAAGTTTGCGTACGCCCCTGCTATTAGTCATAGTGCTACCAACGATATGCACGATTGGGGGGGGGGGGGGGCACGGTAAACCCACGTTTATCCAAAAAATTTCAGACACGAACCGAATCGCCGAAAAGCATGAACGAAATAGATATTTTCGCGTACATTATTAACAACTATCAATTTAGTCATACATAATCTGGGCACGAATCAATAATTATTAGTAGGCCCTAAAGATATAATGTGCCACAATTTGCATCTAGTCGTAAAATATTCGTAGCGAAGCTTCGGCACATGAGTAATCGCAGCAATGCAACATTAGATCACAGGGACTCATCACAGGGACCCGTGCCGGTCTATTCGTATTTTGTGACGAGTCCCTGTGCATTAGACTAGAACATTCGTATGTCCCGCCATACGAGTCGTCTGATAGCGCTCTCGACTATAGTGAGCGTTATTACTCATTGTGATGTATTTATAATTATTACACTTTTTAAGAATTACCTGTCAGTCTTAAATACGTTCATCTTCAATTGTTGTGGGTTTCTTTGACACCTTCCGTGCCTTACCAGGCCAGATTTCTTAAACAATTACGAAGCTTTCATGGATTTCGGCGTTGTTGATGACCTCCATCTTGAAACAACGGAATTCGCGAATGCTGATTGGTGGATATTACATACCATGCTTTGAAACTCACTATCGGGTGAAGATGTCATTAACGCGGGTCATAACACAGTTTGCACATGTCACTTTCAAATGACATGAACTATAATAGTACCAAAAACCACCGATAGCTGGCGCCATTTATTCGTAAAATGTTAGATACCATGGTTTGCAACTTGGCTCCTCAATTGATTGTTTAAAGGTATTTTAATATCACCTAAACTCAACGCGTCACTAAGGCTAATATCACACAAAAAACAAAAACGTAGTACAAATCCAAGGAGTGATGTCATAACCGGAAGTGATGTCATAACAGGAGGTGATGTCATAACAGAAAGTGACGTCATACAGGAAGTGATGTCATAACAGGAAGTGACGTCATGCAGGAAGTGATGTCATAACAGGAAATGACGTCATACAGGAAGTGATGTCACAACAGGAAGTGAGTAGTAGGAAAATGCAATTTGGCAGACTCAGAGGACAGACAGACAAGATGGTTCCCCATGTAAACCGGAAGTGCCACCATTTTTAATGACATCACATCCTGTGGGAAGCGGAACCGCAAATACCTCCATCTTGGCCCGGAACCGGAAATGCCGCCATTTTTCCCCAGGTTTCAGTTTCTATTTCCGAAATTGTTTAAAATGCCTATAACTCGGTAACCGTTTGTCCTAGAGCAAAACGGAGCGAAATTTGGCCCCATGCATGATATCCCGCTCGTACTTGGCCTCACCTATGAGCAAAACAGTTAGGGATGTGGGTTCCCCAGGCAGTACCCTACACGTGATACCCTCCACAAAAAAAGAAAAAATACATTTTTCCCACCACCCTCCACATCAACAAAAACGAAATAGGTATCAAAAGGAACCCTCCTCCATATTGATGAAAACCGGAAGTGACGCCCCAACTTTCATCACATGACCGGAAGTGAAGTCATTACCCCCATTTTGATCATGTGATCGGAAGTATCATCATAGAAGATAGCAAAAGCACTTTCCTACCCTCCTCCATATTGAAGAAGAATAAAAAAAGGTAACAAAAGGCACTTTCCTCCAGATTGACGAAAACCGGAACTGACACTCCCCACTTTTCATCATATGCCGGAAACGCATCATTATCCCACTTTGATCACGTGACCGGAAGTGACATCATAGGAGGAAGTAAAAAGTAATTTTCCCACCCTTCTCCAGATCGACGAAAGCCGGAAAACAGATAGTAAAAAGCACTTTTCCACCCTCCTCCAGATTAACGAAAAATGGAACCCCCACTTTTCAACAGATGATCGGAAGTGCATCATTATTCCCACTTTTATCAGGTGACTGGAAGTGGGGGTATATATGTAACCGAATATCGCATTTTACCACTACTCATGTAGGTAAATCGGGATGCTTGTGTTTCGTCTGGAACAGTCTACGTTGCCTGCGGTTTTGGAGGTTAGAGACCTCAGTGTGGGGTTTTCATAGAACCTGAAGTCTTCACTCCACTCCCTAAATCTCAGGTCAGGACTATCGCCAGGCAGGTATTGTAAATAAATGGTTTACTTTGGTGCACTGGCACACCAAAGTTTGGGCCATCAACGTTTTTGTGAGGCCATTCTTAGAATACGCGACCCCTGTGTGGTCACCACATCTGGTAGGCGATATTATCCTACTTGAGGTTGTTCAGTAAAGCCTTACAAAGACTCTTCCTGGGTTTCAGGATTTAAATTATTCGGAACGTCTCAGTCGGACTGGCCTGAAAATACTTGAGTTTCGACGTATAAAGTTTGATCTGATTTTGACATTCAAGATTTTGCAGGTCTTACTGTTGTGAGCCTCCCATTTTATGAGGCAGGTTTCTAACCATAATACTCACGAAATTTTTTTTCTATTAGGGTGGTCCGTATTTGGAATGCGCTCAGTAATATACTGTAAACCAGTCCACAGTGCATGGGTTCCATTGTTCATTAGCATCTGAAAATCTTATGCCGATTATTCTCAAACAACCAATATAGGTAACGGTTTTATTGGCTCACCGCATTTCTGTTTTCCTACCACCATGAAGTGATTGAAACTGTTATTATTATTATTATTATTATTTTTTTTTTTTTTTTTTTTTTTTTTTTTTGGCTGGCTTGGAGGCTAGGAGGTGTGTCGGCCGCATGGACTGGGTCCTGAAAATAATGTATTTTTTATGAACTTTTAAGTGCCATCGACGGGATTCTTGCTGCTGACTGGATGGATGAAGTTTCAGTGAACATTTTAAGACATTCCGTGAGTTCTTCGAATGCATATTTTGAAAATTAGAAGCATAAACATCTGCTCAAACGTCTTGTCAACGCGAGTGTTTTCTACGGAAGTCTGTGGGTGTTAACCTGAATTTTGGTGCGACGCGATCGTTGTTAAATACGGAAGTTGAACAGGGACAGTTCACTTCTTTTTGTTTCTTTCTTTTTTTGATTTTACACTGGATATGGCTCGATGTGGAGAGTGTGAGAACAAGTTATCACTTGAGGATGATGTATTCCTAATTTGTGCAAACTGCAGTGGAAAAATCCATCACGAAAAAAAATGCTCTGGTCTTTCAGAGTCAACAATTGCGACAATGGGGGAAAAAAAGAAGAAAGTTTGGATATGCCGAAGGTGCAGACTGGCAAAAAATGGCAAAAAAGGGTCAGACAAGGATGATGAATTGTACTCTACTGAGGAAGACTACCCACCCCCACCCCACCACCTAGAAGATGACATTGGCCGTTTTGAAAAAAAAATCGATGGTGTCAAAATCTCAAATGACAGAATATTGAAACTAATGGAAGAACACAATAGTAGGTGTAACTCATTGGAAAAAGAAAATAAGGACCTTATGAAGCAAAATGGATCAATCAACATAAAATTAAACCAAATTGACGAAACACTGAAAACTGTACTTAAAAATAATGCTGAAATATTGAAAAGCATTGATTTCGTAAACAAAAAATATGATGATGTGGTAGAAGAGTTAAAACAAGTGAAAGAAAACAATAAAATCTTAAAAGGAAGACTTGACCAACTAGAAAAAAAAAGTGAAAAACAAGCAACTGATAAGGATAACATTGACAACAAGGAGATATACCCGCAAGAAATGGACGATCTTAAAAATACTGTTAAAACCTTGAAACAAACGCAAGAAGAAAGCTTACAGTATAACCGTAACCGGAATATTGAAATTTTTGGGGTAGAGACAGAAACAAGAGAAAACTTACGGGACACAATCTACAGAATTGCTGATGCACTTGACTTAAAAGATTTCAACGAAAACAAGATAGACAAGGCTCACCGACTGCCGTCGAAAAATAACAAAACTCCATCTATCTTAATACAGTTCAAAAACAGGACCGACAGGGACATGTGGCTGAACAATAAAAACAAGAAATTTCTGAACAACAATGATGTGTTTGGAAATGAGAATACAGATCGTATTTTTATTAATGAACATTTGACCCCATTTTACAAAACTCTATTATGGAAAACAAAACAAGCTCTTATTCCAACCCACAAGTTTATATGGTTCAAGGACGGAAAGATACAGGTAAAACAAGATGAAAAAGACCGAAAATCTACTACAATCAAAGGAGAAGAAGATCTCTTAGCAATCGTTAGAGATATAAAAGAAACAGAAGAAAAAAGAGCTGATACGACGAATCTGACATCCCATCAAGAAATAAATAATAAAAATTCAACAGAAACGTAAATAATACTGATGACAACTACATCAATGACATTTGCGAAAATTTCGACGATTTAGAGGCTCTTTTTTGTTGCTCCACCTTTAAAAATATTAAGTGCATTCATACAAATATTCGTAGCTGTAGGCTACACTGGGATTCCTGGTTGGCAGAATTCTATACCGCTAATATTCAATGGGATGTGATTGCCCTTACTGAAGTAAACATTACAGAAAACGAAAGTGCTCTTTACCAAATTAAAAATTATGTTCAATTTGCAAACTGCAGGGAGAAAAAAAGAGGTGGAGGAATACTGTTGTTTTTCAACGAAAATACAGTTAAAAATGTTGTGTGTAAAAAGGTAAAAATTGATGAAAATGAAATTATGTCTAGTATATTGGAATTTAACAACAAATCATTTGAAATTATAACTGTTTATAAAAAACCCTCTGCAAGTAGACAACATTTCATTAAGAAGATTAAAGAATATGTTAAAAATATTGATATAAATAACAGTATACTTTTATTAGGAGATTTTAACTTTAACATTTTAGAAGGCCATCAAGATCCAAATGAAAAATATGACATTGAAAGATTTGAAAATACAATGGCAGCTTTAGGCCTTACTACACATATAAATTCCCCCACCAGAGTTGATTTTAGAGAAAACAGAATTACAACATCCTGTATCGACCTAATTTACAGCAAACTTCAACATTTTTTATATAACTCCTTTGTAATAAAAATAAAAATTGCGGATCATTACTTCACGGCAATTCAAATTTGGTGTGAAGAATACTCGCCTAATGAACAGGTACAGAAAAGTACATATTATCAGCAACTCAATCACAAAGGTGTTAATTTACAGCTTAAAAATTATAACTGGAATTATTTGCACAAACTTAGTAGACCTAATGATATTTACAATGAAATTGAAACTGTGGTTAAAAATATTTACAATAGTAATACTATCACCAAGTCTCATAGAAATTTAAAAATAAATAAAAATAAAAATGAACAAAGACAGGAATGGATGAACTCTGATCTATTGAAAATAATTAACGAAAAAAATAAACTTTGGAATACAATTGCTAAAACAAAAATTCCTAATGTAAAGGACTTAGAAAAATACAAAGCACTTAAGAAAAATATTACAAAACAAATTCTGGTTGCCAAAGCAGAATACTACAAAATATTCTTTGAAACAAATAAACATGATGGTAAAAAAATTTGGGATAAAATAAATACAATAAGTGGACTCAGTAAGAAAAAAAATGGTAACTTAGATGAACAAATAAAAAAAAATTTCAAAGAAAATAATACACAAATGCTTTGTAACAATTTTGCCAAATACTTTGACCAAGAAGTACCACTATTGAAACTACAAAAAAACAAAGATAACGCTTCTAAAACAAAAAATAAAACTTCAAACACAAGAAATACAAGCACATGTATTAATTCTTTTCAAGTTGTAAAACCAACCACCCAAAATATTATCACAATTATGTTAAATTTAAACTTAAAAAAATCTTGTGGATATGATGGTTTTTTATTGGAACATTTTGTCAATAATAAGGAAAATTCAGCAGAATTCTTGAAGATACTTATTGATGCAATTATTGATTCTGAAATTTGGCCTGATAGCCTAAAAAAGCAAGTTATAAGACCTATATATAAAAAAAGTGAAAAAAATTTTTACAGTAATTACAGGCCTGTTGCTTTACTCCCAGTTCTTAATAAAATCATTGAAAAATATTTTGCTAATTGCATTTCTAATTTCTTAAATAAATTTAAACTTCTGAATAAAGCTCAATATGGATTCAGACAGGGACTTGGGACTATAAATGGACTAAATGTCATTAATAATAAAATACTTAATGCTTTAGATAATAGTAATCATGTGGGCCTAATCTCTATTGATCTGAAAAAGGCCTTTGATACAATTGACAATAAAATACTGCATAATAAACTTTACAATATTGGTATTCGTGGAAAAATATTAAATATTCTAGCAAGTTATCTGAACAACAGACAAAGTTGTGTAAAAATTGCGAATTCACAAAGTGAATGGGCTAAGGTTCAATATGGGGTACCACAGGGCTCAATTCTTGGTCCTATGTTATTTTTAATTTACATAAATGATATTACTGAAAGAATCCATAAATGTCATATCACCCTATATGCTGATGATATTCTCATTGTTTTTATCCATAAAAAACAAAATTTAATGGTAAAAAACTTACAAAGCGAATTTAACAATATTAATCAATATCTTTATGATAACGAACTTTACATCAACAATGAGAAAACCAACTTTTTGCATGTATCTACATCTCACACTGAAAAATTAAAGTGTGGTATTTTTTCGCATAAAGAGGATTGCCTTGAAATTTTTAAGTGTAACAGTTGCCCTAGGATTAAACAGGTATCCTCCCTTCGATACTTGGGACTTCAAATTGATGAAAGTTGGAAATTTTATACACATATTGAAAATATTAAAAACAAAATTAGGAAAATGATACCACTACTATATAAGGTTAACAATTGCTTTGGGATCGAAGTAAAAAAAATACTTTATGAATCTTGGATTCTGTCATATGTCAGATATGCATGTACAATTTTTGGATCAACTACGGATAACTACATCGAAAATCTACAAAAAGTACTAAATATAGCAACGAAAGCATTATTTAGATCTACGCAAAAAATGTCAACTACTGATATTCTGAAGAAATACAGCCTAATGAACTTCTCATTACTTTTTAAATTGACAGTAATAACGAATAATTTTTTTGATTTAACATATCAGACTAAAATTTTAAGACATGTACGAAATCATGCAGCATGGCTCAAAATACCATCTTGGAGAAACTCCTATGGCAAAAGAAGACTGGAATATAATATTCCAACTATTTTAAATGAAATACCATTGGATATCAGACAGACCCTAACCAGATCTAATATCAAAAAAAAAATTAAGAATTGGCTTATGCTGAACTATTATTAGGTCTAATTGATCAAACTTAAATTGCATCTTCGTTAGCTTATTGACTTAGTATTTGTTTATTTGTGTGTGTGTGTGTGTGTGTGTTAAAATCTGAAAAATATGATGTAAAAAATAAACATGTTATGAAATTGTTATGACATTAGGTTTTGGATATGTTCAGTGCACATACAAGCTCTTTGAGCTTCGTGCATGCACATGAAATGTGTGTATATTTATACTGAATAAAAAAAAAAAAAATAAATAAATAAATTAATTATTATTATTATTATTATTATTATTATTATTTAAATATTAACTATAAATGCAATTCACATATTTGTAAAAGCTATTTCCAATTGATATTCAGAAGGACAAACACATAAAAATTAACCTGTAAAATAATGCACACTATATAAAATAGGGGGGAAATAAATCCATTAGCATGGAGAGGAACTTATAAAAAAAACAAAAATGTTCAATGGCAATGACAAACGCAATAAATTTATTATTATTATTTATTTATATAACTTGTACAATAAAGCATATATTATTATTATTATTTATTATTATTATTATTATTATTATTATTATTATTATTAATAACAGACTATGTATTTAGAAGAAGCAACAGAGAAGGAAATAATAAATATTATAACAGATCTAAATAATACACATGCGACGGGAATAGATAAAATAAAAACTGATCACATAAAACAAACTAAAGAAAATACTGCAAAAGCAATATGTAAGCTAATAAATGCAATGATCACACATGAAGTTTGGCCAGAGCAGTTGAAAATACAAATTATAAGACCAATACATAAAAAGGGAAATAAACAAGACCTAAATAATTATCGCCCAATTGCTTTATTGTCCATTATTGATAAAATTCTGGAAAAATTTTTTGTAAATAAAATATGGAAGTTTTTTAATAACTGTAAAAATTTAACGTCATCACAATTTGGATATAGAAAAAATATGGGAACTAACGATTTATTATCAGAATTAAACGACCTAATAACAACAGGGTTAAATGACGGAAAATATATTGGAATTGTCTTAATAGATCTAAAAAAAGCTTTTGATACTTTTGATAAAAACATTTTATTAAAAAAAATGTTATAATTTAGGTTTAAGAGGAAAAATACACAATATAATAAAAAGCTACTTACATGATAGAAAAACAATTGTACAATTAAAAGAAAAGAATAGTTTTCCAATTGTAAGTAAATACGGAGTTCCACAAGGATCTGTACTTGGACCCCTACTGTATTTAATTTATACAAATGACATTGTTGATGTTATAGAAAATACTAATATTTTCATGTTTGCTGATGATACAGCTCTGGTATCTATAAATAGGGACTACAATGAAATGATAAATAATTTACAACATGACTTTAATATAATAAATGATTACTACATTGCAAACGAATTGTTTATAAGTAAAGAAAAGACGTTACAAATGGACATTACAGTACCAAAAATGAAAATAAAAAATTGTACATGGATCACAAAACATTTTGGAAATTGTAAAAATTTGAATTTTAAAAACAAACTTATCCATGTAGTGAAAAATGCTTTAAATTGGAAAAAAATTAACAATGAAATACTTAGGAATTGAAATTGACAAAAACTGGACGTTTAAAATGCATATTAAAGAAACGGTAAATAAATTAAGAAAGTTATGTTCAAAACTCTATAGATTAAAAGAAATATTAGATAAGAAACAGAAAAAAATAATTTTTGATGCATGGGTCGTAAGTGTGATCAGATATGGCATTGAGATTTATGGACAGACTTCAGATTATCTACTTGAAAGACTACAAAAAGTTCAAAATAAATTAATTAGGATGTTGTTCGGGGATAAATACAAAAAAATAAAAACGGAAATACTCTTTAAAGAAAACAGAATTATGAAAATAAGGCAAATAAAAAATTTAGTTATTTTAACAAAGTATTACTTTGACAATAAATTTAAGGTAAAAATAAGTAAATCGGGTGAATCAAGAGCTGTAAAAAATAGTTATAAACTACCTGCATGGAAAAATAATTATGGAAAGAGAAGACGAGTGTATTTTATACCAAATTTATTCAATGAAATTCCAAAAGATTTATTAAATTGCATAAATAAAGATCTGTTTAAGAAGAGTGTAATTGAGCTCATCTTTCTTAATGAAAAATAAAAAAATATAAATTTAAGATTATAAAACTAAACGGGGGAAAAATATTGACTTATAACACCATGAAAAGAAATTGTATAAATTGTTTATTGTATAAATTGTTTATTGTTTATTTGCTGTATAAATTGTTTATTGAAATATTGAATTATGATAATGTAAAAAAAAAATGTATTTATGTTAATAATTTACAATCTACACATGAGTAGTTGTTGTATGGTGACGTGATTAATGTTTCTATTATTCTAAATTACTGTTATTAAACTCACACAAACTGTATTATTACAGTTTCGAGGGTTGCATTTTTGTAACTGTTGAAAAATAAAATTATTATTATTATATTATTATTATATTATGTTTATTATTCAACATGGCTGCCTTGGGTTGCAAACAGAATAACGCTTATGGAAAATCATAAAGAAATGAAAGAAAAAGAAGGAGAACATCTTAAGTAAGCAGTAAGTCGTCAATGTAAGGATACCAAGGACATATACAGCAAGTTTGGTGAGCCAAAAACAATAAGAAGTGCTTAAATTAAGTGAAAATAACTGAGGCAAATTGATCAAGATGGTGTTGTAGAAAAATGTGGACCCAAGAAACAAAGTGCGTTCGAAAATACGTTTGAAAAAGCAAAAAGTGTAAGAAAAGTTTAAACAAAATCGAACCGGATTAAAACTAAGTAAACTGAAATAGAACTTTTTGGCTGGAAAAGAACCCAGAATGGAATTAAACCATTCGAATACTTGGTAATATTGTTAATGAACTGAAAAGTACTTAAACAACGAGAAAACATGTCCAAATGTGGTGATTGTGAGGAAAGATTAGGAAATCAAGGTGACTGTGTGAAATGTGGCAATTGTAACTCAAAATATCATTACAATTGTGCAGGAGTGCAGCAAAAAACGTGGAAGGCAAAGAGTGAAGAAAAGAAAAAAGAATGGAAATGTGCCAAATGTAGAAAACCAAGAACTTTATCAGAAAAAGATACTGCAAAAAAAATGAATGATGAAGATTTGACTAATGACGAGGAGGAGGAAGATAAACTTGAACATACAAAAACAGCTGTAAATGAAGAAAGTAGGAAACAACAAATAGAAGATAAAACAAGGACAGAAGAATGTAATAAAGTTGGACTAGCAACAAGGATGGTCAGAATGGAAGACAAACTGGACAAGTTAATAGAAGCAAATGAAAAATTAGAAAGCGTGTTTAAATCTCTAAAATTTTTATACAAAGAACACGAAGATTTGAAAGAGGAAAATAAAGAACTCAAAAGGCGAATGGAAGAGATAGAGGGAAAAATCCAATTACTTGAGTATAGAGACTTGAAAAATAAAGAAATGTAAGGAACATTATCAACAATGAAACGTGAGTTAAAGGAAAAGGAGCAATATGAGCGCAACAGAAATCTTGAAATAAACCAATTAGACTGGCTGCAGGATGAGAATACCAAAGAAGTGATAAGAAATCTAGCAAAAAATTTCCAAGATGATCAAATAGATGCAGCCCATAGAATACCGAACAGGGACAAAAACAAACCAAGCACACTGATTATACAGTTCAAGAACAGAGACAGTAGAGACAGTTGGCTACAGCAAAGGAAGCGTGTAGTTACAAATGACAATATGTTTAGAAATGGAAACAGAAAACGAATATATCTAAATGAGAATATGACGCCATATAATAAGAATTTGCTTTGGATGACAAAGAACACAGCAAAAGAAAATGATTACAAATACGTGTGGTTCAGAAATGGAAAAGTAACGGTAAGGAAAATGAACAAGCAGAAGAAGTAATAACCATACGTGAAGAAGCTGATTTGTTGAAGCTACAACCAACACAGGAAATTCAATAATCGAATTTTTGAAAACAGAAATCAAATTGTGAAAGGAATACAAGAGGAGACTGGTGGTTGTGAAAGTGTTAAAATACTACATGTCAACATAAGAAGCTTAAGAAAAAATTGGAATTTGATGCAACAAATAATCCAAGATAGTATGGTCAACTGGGATATTATAATACTTACAGAGATTAATATAAAAAAATTGAAACAGAATTGTATAAGTTAGATGGGTACATAAAAACAAGTATTACAAGAGAAACAACAAAAAGAGGTGGAGGAATTATGATCTTAAGTAAGGAAGACTTTGACATAAAGGGCACAGACAAAAGTTGTGTAGATAATAACATACTTGAGATTGAATTGAAGAAAAAAAATAATGCAGATAGAATTAGAATAATAGCAGTTTATAAAAAAACAAGTTCAAATAAAAAGGAATTCATAAAAAATATGAAAAACATTATTAAAAACAATAAAGAAAGTGCAACATATCAAATAATAATAGGAGATTTTAATATAGATATTTTAAATGACAGAGAGGATACAGAAGATAAATATGAACAGAACCTAATAGATAAATATGAAGACTCTAGCAAAATTAGGATTTGAAAAAAAAATTGAATCACCAACTAGAGAAGAAATAATAAGGAAAAATGGTATAAACTACATCCAAAGATCTTGTATTGATCATATTTATATTAAGAATGATACTGGAGAAACTAGAGGAGGTGTTTTAACAGAAAAAATTGCGGATCATTACTGCACAATGTGTTGGATGTGGAACTCTTACAAAAATAATAGTACATATAAAGATATAATGAAGAATGAAGATGATTTATATATTTACAAACATAAAAATATTATAAAAGAAATGAATGAAATAAATTGGAATATGCTAGATATAAAGGAATGTCCGAATGAAGTATATGAAGAAATAGTTAGTAAAATCCATAATATTTACTCAAACAATAAATCAAAGGTAAAACCGAAGCTTCGTAAGAGTGCTGAAAAAAAGAGAAAAGAATGGATAACACATGAGTTAGTTGAAAGAATAGATAAGAAAAATAAATTGTGGAACAAAATAAGGAAATCACAAGACATAGACGAAGAGATGATAAACAGATACAAGAGAGAGAAAAAGGAAATAAACTCAAAAATCAAAGAAAGTAAACAAAATTATTATAAGGAGAAATTAAGAAGTTTGCAACTTAACAATAAATCAATTTGGGAAGTTATAAATGATGTAACAAGTAAAAAGAAAAAAGAGAACATTGATGAAGGGATAGCAAAAACATTTAAAGGCATGGATTTTGGTAAATTATCAAATGATTTTAATAATAGTTTCTGTAGTCAAGTGCCAAATTTAAAAGAAAGTTTTAAAAATGAACATGAAGAATATATAAAAGGTTCCTACTGTAGAAAGATAAAAAACAAGAGAAAGAAATACTTAAAGGCAGTTAAAAATACAATGTATATTGAAGATGCAAATGAAGTTGAAATAATAAATATAATAAATAAACTAAAAATACAAAAGCAACAGGACTAGATAAAATACAAACAGAACATATAAAACAATCTAAACATAACACAGCAAAAGCAATATGCAAATTGATAAATACAATGATTGAAAAAGAAATATGGCCAGACATGCTAAAAGTACAAATAATAAGACCGATTTATAAAAAGGGAAATAAAGTAAACTTGAATAACTACAGACCAATAGCTTTACTATCTATAATAGATAAAATATTAGAAAAATTTTTTGCAAATAAAATAAGAAACTTTCTAGAAAAAACAAACATTTTGTCAAAACCACAATACGGATACACAAAAAATAAGAGTACAACGAATTTATTAATAGAAATAAACGAAATTATCACAACAGCAATAAATGATGGAAAATATGTAGGCAAAATTTTAGTGGATTTGCAGAAAGCGTTTGATACTTTCGATAAAAAAATTCTCTTAAGTAAATGCCAAAAAATGAGACTGAGAGGAAAAATATACAATTTAATCAATAGTTATTTAGATAATAGGAAAATACAAGTTCTTATATGTGGAAAAAGCAGTAGTCTTAACAACACTAAATTTGGAGTACCTCAAGGATCGGTTTTGGAACCACTGCTATACCTAATATATACAAATGATATTTCAGAAAATATAAAAAAAACACAAGTGTTACTGTTTGCAGATGATACCATAATGATTTCAGTAAACAATAATTATGAAAACATGATTGAAAACCTACAATATGACTTTAATAAACGGAATTGACTGGTTTATTGTAAATGAATTATTTATTAGCAATGAAAAAACTATACACATGGATATTACAGTCCCTAAAATGAAGAAAAGTGAAGGATTACGGGTTATTAAACACTATGGAAATTGCACAAATTTAGAATTAAATCATGAAAATAAAAAATGTAATAAGGAGTGCATAAATTTGGAAAAAAAGACCAGTGCAAGATATTTGGGAATGGAAATAGATTCAAATTGGAATTTCAAAGGCCACATAATTCAAGTCATAACAAAAATAAGACAAATACTACCAAAAATCCATCTATTAAAGAATATACTAGACACTAAAAATAAAAAAATAATATATGAAGCATGGATAGAAAGTATCATAAGGTACGGTATTGAATTCAGACTATTTAATAGAAAGAATGCAAAGGACACAAAATAAAATGGTCAAAGTGCTGTTTAAAAACAGGAAGGAATAAAAGCAATAGAATTATACAAGACTAATAATATACTTAGAATTACAGAACTAAGAGATTACATAGTAATAACAAATAATTATGCCTCAAATATGTATAAAAATAGCAGATTTACTGAAATAGATAATATCAGAATGAATAAGCCAATATACACAGTACCAAAATGGAATAATGTATATGGGAAAAGAAATAAAACGTACTACGTACCAAATATTTTTAATAAACTACCAAGAAATATGATGAATTACCAGAATATTAATGAATTAAAACGGAAATTAAAAGTTAAACTTACAAGAAAATAAACCCATTGCTAAGTGTTGAATTCTGAAATTTGAAGTCTAAAATATAAAAAAAAAATTCCTAAAATTCAAACCTTTTAATAATTATGATAAATTACACCTAAATTTTAATTTCAACAAGATGTATATTTGTTCTCACACAAGCTATTTTAATTAATAGCTTCGAGCATTACAGTGTATATTGTACATATATGTATTGTAATGGAATAATAAAATATTATTATTATTATTATTATTATTATTATTATTATTATTAT
>JAHWFP010156893.1:0-15074 GCA_023313725.1 Lithobius niger | reverse complement strand
GGGGTCGGAAGGGGAGGCTCGATTCTCGAAATTCATTTTTTAAATACAGTTTATATAATAAAATTAAATAACTAATGTACTATAGGAAAAGAAGACAACACATGATTGGTGACAAGTGCCACTTTTACAAAGGCAATTTAGAGCCTTTTTTAATGTGAGCACACTTTTTTCTTGGGGAGGTGGGGGGGGGGTGCCCATTTTGCTACCCTGCAGCTACGCCACTAGCTACATTTGAACTGCTTTTCATTCGCGTGCATTTTCCCGTGAGCGACTCGACCACGACAACCATCTTGTGCTGCCCGAAATCACTAACCTTCTGCAGCCCTTCCAGCAGACTTTAAATGCCTCCAGCAAAATCAACGCCCGTAAAGATCAGTGGTCGAGTCACTCAGGATGGAATGCGCCGCGAGTGAAAAGTATTTCGTCTGTAGATTCTTAGTCAGTGCATGGTGAAGACGAACGAAGTTGTGATTTGTTGACCTTCTCTATAGATTTATGCTCGTCGAAAATTCGCTAAACAACAATTAGGCCTAGTTCACCAATCCAAAATCATCATTGAAATTATTACTACTTTTTATTCTTAAAGAAAAACCCGAATAGTTCACGTTTACATTCCGTGAGCTGATATCAAGAAAAAAATCCAAAATATTTGGGAATTTTCATCTCCCAGCTTCACTGTTTCCAAAACTGAAATGATAGAACAAATTAGTAAACTCTGCTTCAGCAATCAATCACAGGTCTTAGAATAGCTTTCCACTATTACGCTATTTTATTCGTAGCCCTACGACGTTTTTTTAACGTGTCCCACAAGGCACCTTTCACGTAGTGCCTTACTATACTTTGTTCCACATTATGTTTTCAGAAAACTGACTGCATGACGCCACGTTTTCTTCCACTACGAGTGCAAAAAATCCGTAAACACCCCATTCGTAAACTCTAACAGTAACTTTGTAGAGCCTACAAGTGTGATATCCACATGTTTTTGCACTTTTTAGTGCAAGGAAGCGAGTCGTCATCCAGTCAGTTTTCTGAAGACATAATGTGGAACAAACTATACCTATTGTTTCATACAAATGACATTTTGAGCATTATTGCCCTTAAAAATGTTTCATTTTCTAGCCGTGCTTGCGTATTCCCCTTTAGTAGACAATTTCCTGTCTTTTCATCATGAATGTCGTCGCATTTAAAAAAAAAATTAATTTATGAGAGCAAGAAGCATTTGATATGCTTATTTGTGCTCACTACAGTTGTAATCACATTCATTTTTTTCAAATTCAATACTCAGAAATTCGCTAATCATACGATATTTACGCTATATATGCGCACATTAATTCGTAACAGTTCGTTCTGGAGCAACGCATGCTACGTTATTTATTGTTAATTTATTATGAGTAAGCATAAACAAGAATTAAAGTGAAAAGGTTATTATTTACTTGTTTATGAAAATAATAGGACTTTTTAGTGTCGTAAATACAAAAAAAAAAAAAAAACAATTAAAAAACCATAGCATTTTATGCGACAAAAAGAACGAATTGGAGAGTTGCCAATTATTTTATTACCATTTCCAGGGTTCAGACAAAACCTGGAAATCTCGGGGAAAATTAAAACGGAGCCAAAATCTCAGGGAAACTTCAGGAAAAACAAGAATTTTTTGGAAAATCAGGGAAAAGACAGGGAAATTTGAAAAATTGCCTTTGTATTTGTTCTCCAAGTTCTCTTGAATTAGCAGATCAGAAACAAAATCCTAGGCTAGTACCAACATCTGTGATGAAAATATATTTAGCCCTGTCTGGACTAGTCTCTAAAACATATATTTTCCGGGATGTTAGATTTTTTTCGTAGTAATATTAATAAAACCATTAGCTATTGCCTGGTCCTGGTTCCCTAACTAAACATCATGGAAACACCTGGAAATTGCCATTGGATGCACCTGGGAAAACCTGGAAATGTCAGGAAAATTCAGAATTAAAAAATTGTCTGAACCCTGATTTCTCGTCATTGGATGCCCTTGTTAGCAAAGTGTGTTAAAACTTCTTTTTAAAGTACATTGCCCCAGGTTGGCTTTCCTGTATGGCACAATTTTGCAACATATTGCTTCAGACCTTTGTAAATGTTGTAAAGGCATTCATTTTCCTTTTTTTCCCTCGTGAGAAACGGCTTTGCTGCATTCACTCTAACCTATGTAAATGTGTAGCGCAGGATGCTCGAATATAGTGAAAAGGTATGTCCTTTTAACGTGTTTCCCTATATTCTTAACGTACTCCCTTACAGAAGCTACATTTGCTCAAAAGGGGGGGGGGGGGGATATAACGCCAGAAAAATGCGTGATTTATTTAAATGGCAGTTACGAAAAAAAAGAAAGAAAGGCATGTAACTGGTTGATTACATGAATAGCAAGGCACAACACGAAACCGACACTTAGTGGTGCGCCTTGCCGTTACATGGGGTGTAGAGCGCCCGTCGCCGTCCAACTGCCGCCAACCACGGGAATTGGCCGAGCTCCAGCAGCAAGGCAATGAGCGAGTCCAACTGTTCAACCAGTTGGAACCGGATACCTGCAGTCAGCTAGTTGTGTGACGTAAATGCTTGCTTCCCAGCAAGTGTAAAAGGCGTGTAGAGCACGTGATGGTCAGTTGGGGTTGGAGGTACAGCTCACTAGATTAGAACTCAGCGACTCTGCTATAGGGCTGACTTGGGCTGCAGCCTGGGTCAGTGCCTAATACGTAATTCCCGTAGCTGTGCAGTAAGGAGTGAATTGTGCTTGAGTAAGAAATGAATCGTCCACTCCCTGAGGCAATTCTAACAGGCAATTCTAACTCAGATTTCTAGCAATGGCACCTAGTTGCAAGAAACGGTACTAAAATTGGTAAATCTCGTATTTTTTCTTTTTATTGAACAAAATGCTGCGGCGCATCACAAGCTTTGTGGGGGTCCCACAGCAAAGCGAGCAGCAAGAGGCCAGTGATCGGCGTCCTTGTCCCCATACTAGGTGAATGCCGATTCGAATCCGGCCTCTGACTTAATTTTAAAAAAAGTCAGGAAAATTAATTCGTGATTTTCCAGTTAAATTGCCTTAACAGCTCTTTCGTGACTGACAGGTTACAGTAAGGCAACCTAAATTCGACGTGTTTTAGGAGGACGTCGCGTGATCATTATTGAATAGCTCCGCTCACAGGGTGCGCACGGATCTGTGGATAGGCTAATGCACGGGGGGGCCCCCCCCGACAACGGCTGAAGTTTTGTACGCTCTCAGATTAGGGATTTGCAAATGTATGTGAAATGTGAAAATCCAAGTGAAATCTGCAAATCTGCTTGCAGTCTGGTTAGAATTTGCAAATCCAAGTGAAATCTGCAAATTTCTGTAAATCGTGCAAATCCCAGCAAATAATATAATAATAATAATAATGTAAGTTTGTTGCAAACGCAACCGGAATGGCAAGGACCTGGTGGTCACTAACTGCCATCCGATGTTAAAACTAAAAATTTTTAATCGCAAAAGTTTAAAAGTTTAAAATTTTAAAACGAAGATGATGGCTCGACTGCATAGGAAGGGTAGATGGTATTTGGTTGGGGTCACGAATGCCTTACCACCAAGGTTAGACCTACCAGGGACACAATGGTCCCCGATGGCATCGCCAAACGTGAGGGACAAGTGAGGGGAAAAGCCGGGTACCATTGTCGATGTTTCTTAAAATGATAAAATATAATATAATAAAATAAATGTATCGTAGTATAAAGCTTGGCCAAAACCAATTGTCAATATTAGTTAAGATAATAACAAATTAAAAAATAATAATAATAATACACAAAGCATTCAAGAAAAAGTTAAAAAAAAAAAACTATATTGGTCGCTTAAGGAACCCATTTAGAGGCTCCTTAAGGAGCAATCTCCAAAAACCCGATAGGGTATATAATATAATTAAGCTTTACTACCGTTAGGCGGTTGGACAACAGATGGGCGGTGAGCCACTAATACGGCGCCTTGTAGTTTTAAAAGAAGAAAAAAATTTCCTAGTATTGCAAAATGTTAAAACAGAATCAAATACAATGCTCCTCAACCGTGCTTCTACGAAATCTCCGTAAGCGGTCGTCTCAGGAAGGGCTGAAGGTCCTCCATATTAAGCATTCTACAAAAACTTTGCACTGTTGACTGTTCCACAGTTTCGGCCCTCAGCGCGTTCCAGATACGGACAATACGGACTGAATAGAAGTTTAAGCGGCAATTTGTTCGTGCCGCTTGGACAACGAGCTTCCAACCATGGCTACGAGTATTTATTGAACGTGGTGCCAAATCAAAAAATGGGAGAAATACAGTGGTAAGTCCTCGGAGGATTTTGTAAGTTAAAATTAGGTCAAATCTAATTCTGCGTAGCTCAAGTAAATCCAAGCCTGTCCTAGTAAGGCGATCGACGTAATTTAAATCGCGAAACCCATGCAATCGCTTCGTGAACTTTCGCTGGACCGACTCTAGAAGGTCAATATCCCCAAGTAGATAAGGGGACCAAACTGGGGTAGCATACTCAAGAAGGGGCCGCACGAAATCAATGTAAATTTGTTTGCAAAGCCAGTAAAATTTTCAAATCCACACAAATCACTGCACATTAGCAAATCTAAATGAAATCTGAAAATCGGTGCAAATCAACACGAAGTCTGCAAGTCTGCTTGCAATCTGCAAACCCAAGCGAATTCTGCGAAACGTTGCACATTTCTGTAAATCCTACAAATCAATGCAAATCTGCTTGAAAGCCAGTAAAATTAGCAAATCACTGCAAATCTAATTGAAATCTGTAAATCCTGCAAATCCACACAAATCACAGCGAATCATGAAATCTGCATATCTGTAAATCTTCATGAAATCCAAGCGAAACCGTGCAAATCTGAACGAATTTTGAAAATCTAACGCAAATGTACGAATCTAATGTGATTTCGGATTTGCGAATTTCGTGCGTTATTTCCGGGTTTGTCGGTTCCCTCGCGCAGGCCTCCACCGAGTTTCGGGATGCCCACACTGCTGGTTTGGAAGATACCACCCTCTGAAAAAGGGCAATAGCCGACTGAGGTTTAACGTGAATAAAGTTTTCAAAGGCGGTTCAGTACGTTTGTAACATAGCAACTGTGACAATATTTTCCAGTTGTCGTTTCGCCGATGTTACCTTCGACTCGTAAGAAACACACCCGTGGATTCGAATTTAAATGCGGAGCGAATTTTGTTTAGATGTGCGTGTGAACTGGACCAACTCAAAGAACGTCTAAAAACTTCAAAATGTCCATTTTTAAGTCCGACTGTGAGTGATAATTGACTCGAAGAGGTTGTAAAACATTGTAAAATTCATGCCAGCGCAGTAAAACGATATATCAATCAGTGGGCGTTTCGTTTTTTTTTTTTTTTTTTTGCAGTTTATAGTAGAATACACATTTTTTTTTTGTCACAAAACCCTGCGGCATACAGAGAATAACAGGGCTGAACACTTGTATCTGGGATTCCTGGCAGGCTTGGGTAAATAACTTTTTTTTTTTTTTAATGTGATCAAGTAAAATGACAATAAACATAGACTGCCCAGAATTACGCTTACGAAATTTACTTTGTTAGCTATCATTATTTACATTCGTGGTATTACGATTACAAATTACGTAACGAAGTAAAACTATGGATATTCTTTATAAGGTCTATTTGAAACGAAATATGATGTTATACGAAGACAAATCGGAAATCTGGTTTATGGTCGGTAAAATTTAAGATAAAAGTATTTGTAAACTTGTTATAAAACCAAAAATAATGGTTTTCATTTGATAAGGCTAATAGTGACTAGAAAAAGGAAGTTCGAATGAATAAAATTCGCAAATTACAATACGACTTTAATGTCTTGATTTATTTTTTTTCCTATTCAGATTCGTTAATCATTACACTAAGCTTGTTTCCGGGTCCATTTGAACATCACTAAACAAATCAAACCAAATAATAAAATTACGTGCGTAGATTACTTTACACAGTTTAACAAATAATTCTGTTTTGAGTTCATTTTTCTTCATTTGGTTTTGAGACAATTGAACCCTGAAGTTGTGTATTTGTTAAATAGCATAAAATGCTTTAAGCAGTGTAGGTAATAAATCTAATTGTATAAGTATTTTGCCTAATGTTGCAAGACTAGGGATCGGTCGGTTTCATTTTTTTTGATTTTGGTTCCGGTTTCGATTTTCACGCCCAAAAAACCTCGGTTTCGGTTTCGGTTTTGCCACCATCCACCCCAACCATATTTTCCTAATTTTTTTTTCTTGCAACAGTTGTATTACTAGCTTCAACTTACTCCTGCTTTCACTTTCAGCAACGTCATAGACCGTGGGTATAGCTGTGGCGCCATTTTCCTCTACTATTTTCGTTTTAATAGCTAGGAGGTTTGCTGTCGTTTATACGTAGAAAATGATAATTATTAAAAAAATGTAAAACAACAAATCATTTTTTATTTTTTTTATTTTCGAACACCGTACGAAAAACCGACACAAAATCCGAATCGGTTTTGGTGTCGGTTTTCAGTTAAAACCGAAAATTCGGTTTCGGTTTCGGTTACCGACCCATCCCTATGCAGGACTGTATTGTTCGGTTCTGGAAATGGCGGTCCATGGTAATATAGAGCAATAATTGGAAACAAAAATGTGCGTTATTATCTTAAATTATTTAATGTAATTAATTGTCTTTACATTTTTTGTTTACACTAGCAAAACCTTGAGTTCGTCTTGATTGGATACCATAACATTGGAGTAATAAGTGTTAAATAATTAAATATCAGAAATAGGATTTAAATATCAGATTTCCTGAGTGGGGAATCGAACCCACGACCTTTGAAACCAAAGGCCGGAGTTCTACTGTTCAGCCATACTGACATGGCCGTGGCAGTATGGTTGAGCGATAGGACTCCGGCCTTTTATTTGGTTTCGAAGGTGGTGGGTAGTTCGATTCCCCGCCCAGGCAGTCTGACATTTAAGTCCAAAACGTTTGCATCCGTATTTATTTAACAGTTATTGAGCCCATTTGACTTTCTGTCCTGATTAGAGTAATAAGCGTACACTCTTCAGTAAGGGATGATACTCTTAAAGCAACATACCGCCTGCCTCATAACCTTCCGCCGGCCTCACAACACCCACGCGACGATCACATCCGCGTATTTACCACAGCTAAGGTCAACTGAGATGGTAGCTTCGTTCCTCGCAGGGAAAAACTTAGCTACTGTCTCAATTGGCATTGCGCCTAATAGTCCAGCCAGCGTGAACGCATTGATTGGGTCGTCAAAAACCAGAATGATTCTTGTATTTTAAAATCACAATTTATAATTTTCTAGAATAGTGTCTTATAATTTTGCTTCGGCGATCTATTGGAATAATTACTTTTAATTTTTACTGCATTAGCCTTCTAGATTTTTGATCTCATAGTAATTACTAGCAAACGATTAAAATTAATACTGCGCACACACAGATAAAACTTCCAAGGTTATTGTAGGCGCGCGTTGCATCATTTATGTTCGGGACGAACGTAAATAAAGTTAGTAATATTCAACAGAAAACCTCCTAGACGCCACAGTTTAAAACGGATTTTTAGCAAGGGAAAGACTAACGGTAAGGAAATAGACCTTTGGGGCCGTACTTGATGTGGAGGATCGAGAAAAATGGCGCTGGGAGGTATATCCCTTTAACAGTCTCTGTATATCGGTTTTAGCGCAGCACCCCATGATGGTGACGGCGGCAAAAACGATGTTACAGTATAAAGATACAATTTGTGGAAAAATCATACCTGTAAGGCTATTTTCCTGATATGCTCTTACCGGATGTCAACAATTCTTTTAACTAGTTCTCACAACTAGCACGGAGGCGTAAAATTTCGCATGCGCGGCTGAAATCCGATTCTTCCACTAGGAAGAAGTCTACCTGGAGGGGGCCGCAATGTGGAATGGGAGAGGCCCAATCAATTTTCACAAAATGGGCTGCAAATGGGGGGGAGGAGTGAGGGAAAACTTTGGAGGGTCGAAGGGGGTTACTGCCATCAAACTTGTTTTTATTTTTATTTTTTTTTTGCCCTGCTGATAATTTTTCGGAAAAAACGCCAAGTTTTGGGCAGGCGTTGTTAATTTCCGGAAAAATGTAAATTCCAAAAAATTGAAACATTTTAATTTTTTATTACTTTCTCTTTTCATTGTTAGCTTGAGAAGCAGTAGCGTGCGCAGACTGCCAAGAGGGCAGGGGCAACTATTAGTAAAAGGGCACAGAAGCTTGACTGAACAATTTTTTTTCTTCTGGGGCCCTTATTTTTTAATATCTTTTTATCCTTTTCTACCCCTTTCTTAGTCTTATGGCTCTTATCAGGCCTTTTTAGAGTTTTTTTTTGGAACAAAAACGCAACTTTTTAAAGCAAAAAAAGGCATTTTGCGAAAAGGGCAGGGGCAATGCCCCCAATGCCCCCCCCCCTTTCACGCCATTGTGATGATAATGCTAACTATTCAGTTGGAAACCAAAACGGTTGACGTAACAGAATAATGATACTACGAAACCGGAAACTAAAACTTAACGGTTGCAATGGCGGTTAAAGGCGCCTGTTCACCCTTTCGATAGCGTTGCCCATATTCTAAACACAGCATCCACATTCCAGATTCTCCGTCATCCAATAGGCTGATGTGGGTTACGCGATCGGGTTTTAGTTATGGAAATCGCGGCGCTGCTGCGAATAGTGTTATTCCGTTTTTAATTTACCGCTATTTGTCTTTATATTGCTCGATGATCCTACGATGCCGCATGTAAGAGGTGAAAAGTTGAAAGGCGCCTTTAAGTGGCTTCTTATGTTCATGTATTAAAGTTTACATGAGCCAGTAATTTATTGTTCTGCAATGGTTTTAGCAGGAATCTTGGGCTGTTATTTATTACGTAATGAGGAGCATATTTAATTGAAAACGCCATAAATTTGGCGGGGGCCCGCGGCCCCCCCGGAAAAAAAAACTGGTAAAAACGCTGGTAGTCCTGGGATATTTCGCTTCGATGCTCCACTTCAAGTACAGTTATAAGCGTTTCTTTAAACCTTCGCCTTGCTACAAATCCTTTTTCAGAAATGGCGGCGGTTAGAAAATAATCTGTTAAAATCCTACGATTATATAAATAGTTTAACTTAGCGAAATTAGCAACAGTTCGTGGACTTGTTTACAATATACCTTCGATGATTCCATGGCTCCGTCGAAACTAGGAAGAAAAAGCTGCGGAAAACCGCCGAAGGAAAAAAAAAATGACAGAAATATGCTTTTCCTGGTGAAACGTACTTTGGCTTCTTGGTGAAATTCGAGCCAAGGCAAGTGACCAAACTGTAACTATATAACAAAATGGGACACTAAAGCCAAAAGTTGACAAAACAATTCGATTTTTCGTGACCATTACTAAATTTGGCTTTTTTGTCGTAGCTTTTTTTTTCCCCTTCGGCTATTTTGTCCAGGCTCTTTTCTGCGGCTTTTTTTTTCCTTTGGCTGGTTTTCTAGGCTTTTTTCCGTGGTCTGTTTTCCGGGCACCAGGAAAACTAAATCTGGCTAGCCTAGAAGCTCGTGGGGGCCGGGACGCAAAAACTGTAGTAGGCTATGGGGCAAGATAGCCTAATGATTAACCGTGACCATCTCGCGTGCAAGAGGTTCCGAGTTCGATCCTGACCTCAGCCACCCCTGGCATTATCGGGAAGAGAAAGTCATGCCTCGTGTTCATGTCGATTGTGGCATGTAAAAGACAATAGGAATTTCCGATTAGACTTACCTAGCAAAATTATCCCTCTAGCCTTCCGGCACCATTGCTTCGGCTGGGAGCTTGTCAAACCTACAGCAGTAAGGTTCGGGTGAAGTCCCTTAAAGACAGCATTATGCCAAATGAGGATATCCATTCAGACTGGCTACATTATTAGGCTAATTGAAATTGTCAAGATTTTGGGGGATGCGCTGATTGAATGAGCGAAGCGAACGAAATCTGCATTTGTTAGCCAGTAAACTTAAAGATTGCTACCGTGAGTATGCATGCTTATTGCTTAATGTGCCGCCAGTAGATAGCCTACGTATTTACGCACTGACACTTGCCAGTGGCAAATCACTTGTTTTGCAGCATCAGTTTTTAGTTTCTTTCTTATAATTACAGCTCAGTTGGTTCTGTATACGTAGGCCCGGAGGTTTATGTCCCCTATATTTGACTGGAGTAAGTTTTTTGTCACTTGAAAACTGGCCTGGAGGAGGTACAACAGCTGTGTCAATGAAACTGAAACCATTGTGATTACCCATCAAATTGTTCTCCAAAGGTGTTGAGGGTGGAAGCATGCCCAAAGCCGTAGGCCTATCCTAATTATATTGTGGTGATCGTTAACATTGGCGACAATACACGGGACCAAGGGTGAGCAACGCCCCTCCCTCCCCGAAACAAGCCATTCATCCATTACCCCCCCCCCCCCCCCGAAACAAGCTAGGTCAGAGTTATAAAAGTTGATAAATTCAAATTCCTATTTTCCCATTAGTTTCCCAAGTTATCAAGCTTTAAATAAATCGAAGGTTTCTCGGGAAAGCAAGAAAAGAATCCATTCCCCCAAAATTTCCTTGCTAAAATTTAGTTGTTACAGTAGCGTTGCAAGTTTGGACAATTTGTAGAAAATCCGATAGGTCTTCATTTTGTTTCATCAGCAGTCGGTCATAAATCAAGGTGAACTGAATTGAAATTAGGGATAGTCCAATATTGGTGTCGGTATCTGTATTTTTACCATATCGGTATCGGACCACTGTAAGGGTTCCGATACAGATATTCGTTACGCCAAGAGACGCAACCAAGCGCGGCAAAAGCAACAACCAAGTGAGAAAGGCAAAGCCATTTGCTTAGTTTGTAATGAAAATGTAGCACGTGATGGTTCCGATGCTCAAAGTTTTACAACAACCAACTTAAAAATATAACTAGGCTAGAAGATGGATGTACTGAAGCCATTAGTAGGAATAAGAGTAAAAATGTTGCTGTAGAGAACTTTTTGGATACTCTCAGATATTTTTGGTCGTGTTTTTTATTATCATCGACATCGGTATCGTATCAGTTTACCCTTCATCGGTATCGGATCAGTTAGGTAAAAACTCATATCGGCCGATCCCTAATTTGAAATAGACGAAATATGTATCCATTTACATATTCAGAAATGCCCGGAAAACCTGTTTTTAAAAATGGCTCTTAGTTGAAACTAGGGTAGTGAAGTATGGCAGTGCCGCTTCTCGAAAAACGTGAGGTAAGAGAGTACCTGCTTTTTATCAACGGCACCAGAGAGCGGCGTGTGTCAAGTCTCTTAAAGACAGCATTCAGGAAATCCATTCAGACTGGCTACATTATTAGGCTAATTGAAATTGTAAAGATTTTGGGGGATGCGCAGATTGAATGAGCTTAGCGAACGAAATCTGCATTTGTTAGCCAGTAAACTTGAAGATTGTTACCGTGAGTAGTAATCTTCTAGTTTTCATTTAACTTTTCGAAATATTAGTAGGTGCGACTTACTTGGCTAATAGGATTAACCTTGGTGGCCTTTCCCTATACTTTCACAGGCCCACCCTTTTTGGAAACTTGGCGGCTTCTCGTATACCAATTTTGGTTTTGGGTGGATTAGGCCAACTGAAATTATAAAGATTTTAATTTTTGCCAAGTGCAAAATTGCTGCTTCAACAGAATTACAAACAAGCAGTTTGATTTTTAACGAATCCGAATTCAAAATAGAAATAAACTCGGACTTTATTTTTACATATTTTTTTCCAACCTGCACACGACTGCTGTGCGTAGCCTACACAGGGAAGTTAGCATTGAGAGAGGAGGCATCCGAGAAGTTATTCAAATCAAGTTTTCGAAAATGGTGATGTGATGATTGTTTAGACTATGTTCTTTGAACAATTCACTAGAACGTGCTTTTCCATCATTTCCTACTACTCGTAATTCCGTAATCATGAGTCGAGTTCCAAATTCCAAGTTTTTGTTTGTTGTAGTGGTGGTGGAGAGGAAGTCATTGCCACTTAACACAAATGTTGGGTTAAGGCCCCCCCAATCTGTCTTTTACTTCCTTTAGTTACGCACCAGACTCGGTCAAAGACTGTTTGTTCACTACTTTCGGTTGATCGCCAACGGCAACTCAGTGAGTCGTCGATGTTACGGTCTTGTAGTGTCCGCGGCCTATCTTGAGTTCTCCGCAGAACGAACACAGATAATCGATTGTACGTTTTCAGTAGCAGAGCGCCTTGTTGATATCCAAGATGGTTACAAAACAATGGCGGCCATCGATTAAAGCCACCTCCTCCAGGATGACGTAGCCGCTCACAAAATACTTGCAGGACTCAAGATAGACTGCGCACACAATAAGGCCTTTGAGTTTAGGAGCTCGAAGTCCTGACTATGCGCAAGCCGCCCTGTGCATTGGATCTCCCGTTTTCGGCGTGGAGTTGGGCTTATATACACGCGTCCAACATTTTTATGTCGTAATCGCAACCATGTGTGCTTCTGCGCATGCTCAGGCACGTGTGCTTAAGTTTAGGTATCGTTCTTTAAGGGGAGGGGGCAACCAGTCAGTAATTATAATCTTTAAAACTCAAATTGTATGCCTAGTGCACAAGGGTTTTCTCCGGGTGCTCCGGTTTCCTCCCTCGTGCGGCAAAAAACAACCAAAATTATGGTGGTGCCTTCCACTTAACATCTGCCTCTTGTAGGAATAGGTCTGTTTCATTTTTTTTTGACTTCGGTTTCGGTTTAATGCCCACAAAAACCCCGGTTTCGGTATCGGTTTTTCCCACCCTCCACCACAACCAGATATTTCTTTTTTTTTCTTGTAACAGTAGTATTACAAGTTTCTAACTCGCTTCTGCTTTCACTTTCAGCAGCGTCATAAACAATGGGTCTAGCTGTGGCACCATTTTCCTCTTCTATTTTTCTTCTTTAAAGTCTAGAAGCATTGCATAGAAAATAATTGTTATATTATTTTTATTATATGATAAAAAAATTAAAACAACAAATTAATTTTTGATTTTTCGAACACCGTACGAAAAACCGACACAAAATTCGAATCGGTTTCGGTTTCCAGTAAAAACCGAAAATTCTGTTTCGATTACCGACCCATCCCTAGCCGCTTGGGCCTTTAAAACTAAATTACGAATTTTTTATAATTTGTAGGTTTTTAAACTAAATTACCGAATAAGCTTTTATAATTTGTAGGTTATAACTAAATCTATAAATACACTATAATCTGTAGGTTGCAACTAAAATACAATAGCACAACAGAGAAAATTTGAAACCATCGTTTATAATCATTGTGATGACGTCCCTGTGTGTTTGAAGGGGGTGGCTCAGACGACATGGGAGGGAGTCAGAGATCGGATTTGGAGCGCATCGAATCTTGAGTTTTATTGAAAACTTTTAAGAAATGAAATCGTCTTGGTGGTAGGTTTTTTTTGTTGTTATTTCTTAGCAAACCGTGGTTTTCTTTGTACACAATCATTATCGGTTTGACTTTAATTTGTTTAACATCGGTATCGGATTGGGCAATTTCGACAATGTAGTTTTACTGTATAAACTGTGCTTATACCCTGTTATTACCGCTGTACTACATTTGGTTCAGTATGGCTAATCATATAAACAAAATCAATAGGGCGTAAACGTGGTAAATATGAATGAATCACTGTCCATTGATAAGCTAACCTCCTCCACTCACCATTCTACTATGATGCTATTTATAGCAAAAGTATTGGAAATGTCTAGCCTATCTTTGCTTTCAGATAATGAGTGCTTACCTTACCGCCATTTGTGTGCAGTACGTTTTTCTGGCGATAGATATCGCAAAGTCGCTTTGTCCCAGTTGTCCTTGTAAATGCTGCAAATAGGTTATAGGCGTTTTTGGGCATTTCTAAATTTGAAAATGGACCTATTTCGTCTACTTCAATTCAGTTAAGCTTGACTTATGCTGGACTACAAAGCTTACTTTGATTTTGACCCGACCCGACCCGGTGAAACAAAATAAGACCCGTCGAAAGTTCCATAAATTGGCCAGACTTACAAAGCTACAGTAAGCATTAGCAAATAATTTTAGTGAAGTTCCAATAGGGTAAATTGGCGATAAAGAAACCCTAAAAGCATTTAAAATTAGTATATTTGGTAAGACCTATTTGCTTATAACTAAATTACGAAGCACACAACTTTTATAATCTGTAGGTTATAACTAAATTACCAAATACACTACTTTATTATATAATCTTTAGGTTATAGTTTAATTATCGAATGCTCTATTTTTATAATCTGTAGGTTGCAACTAAATTGCTGAATAATACAGTTTATTATAATATGTAGGTTATAACTAAATCATGAATGTTTTTATAATTTGTAGGTTATAACTAAATTGCTAAATGCTCAATAATCTGCAGGTTGCAACTAAATTATCAAATATACAATCGTCATATTCAAGACGGGAAAGCCAAAGGCTCACAAGAAATAACTAAATACAGACGCAAACCTATTTACGTTGCCTTTTGGACTTGTATATCAGACTGCCTGAGCAGGGAATCGAACCTAGGACCTTTGAAACCAAAGGCCGAGATCCTATCGCTGAGCCATACTGACACGGCCTGGGTCCTGGGTCAAAGGTCGTGGGTCCGATTCCCCGCTCAGGCAGTCTGACATATAAGTCCAAAAGGCAAAGTAAATAGGTTTGCATCTGTATAGTCGTCATATTCTGTAGGTTGCACCTAATTGCCAAATAAACTACTATTATAGTTGTGTAGGTTGCAAATAAATTGTCAGTTCGAATCCCGGTCATGCCACTCTGACGAAACGTAAGTGCATAAAGGTGGCTTACTATACTACGTTATTTCTAGTGTACAATTTTTTGCTGTTTGGCTTATTCTCCTCTTACCTTTATCTAATGCTTTCTACCAATTGTGTTATTGCTTTATGTATGGGGCATTATACGACGAACATGTTTGAATTTAAAAAGGGGCAACTGATCCGTTGCTCTAAACAGGACGGAAAGCCAAATGGGCTCGATAAAAGTTGATTTAAAGTGTTTATTACCATAGTAG
>JAHWFP010156892.1:34067-84383 GCA_023313725.1 Lithobius niger | reverse complement strand
AAAGGCGCGTGAAACTGGGCGAAATCGGTAATTAAACGCTCACCCATACCGACTCGGCGCTACTGCTGCTGGCGTTATTGACGGCGATATGACAGTAAGGCAGTCTGTACGTCCACCCGATACAGTTTAAAAATAAAATGAGCAGCAAAATTATACTTTTACAAATTTCGTATTTAGGGTCGGCCACGAAACTTGAAGTTGTCGAGATCGAACGTGATCGTGATCGATCATCCATTACTGTCACGGAGCGAATGACTTAGACTCTTCAGCCGTAATGTTTATATATTTTTTTTCCCCTTCTAGTCCCCCTACCCCCCTTCCCTCTCTCTCTCTCTCTCTCTAGGGCCGGGGCAGCGGCGGAGGGAGGCCTCGTCTCTAGGGCCGGGCCCCCGGGCGCGCGGGGAGAGACACAACCTGCGGCGGCGGCGGGCGGCGGGGAGACACAACCTGCCTCGCGGCGCGAGGCAGGCTGCCTTCTCTTTCATTCATTCATGTTTTTTTTTTTTACTATTACTACTACTGGAAGAATGTCACGTGTATAGTAGGTTGCGAGTTGACCAAGTTACAAAACTCTATTACTGGGTCGCAAACTTTTTTATCGAAAGAAAAAATATCACCGGCGCCCAATTCAACTTTATATCGCTTGAAAGGTAGCGGCGGCTCGTCTTTGCGAGTGTAAATAACTACGATCGGGGCTTTAGTGCCTAAAATTAACCCCGCATATTTTTTTTTATGATTTCTGTAAGGGGCGTCGTTGACTCTATAATTAAATTTAGTCACGTAGCATTTAGGTTAAAGTCGGCCGTTCTCCGGAGAAATATTTTGGCTTATAACCACGTTCAAATCATTCAAGAGTTTAGTCATTGGAATTATTTTTTCACTTTCCCCACTTCCATAAAGCGTGCAGTGTACATTGGCCATGCAGTCGGTAGCGGGTCGCCAAATAGTTTCTTTCATCAAGGCTCGGTAAATACGTCGCGAGTCGCCAGCCGTGAATAACTTGACTACCTTCAAAGCAGCGTCTTCTCGCACGGGCTGGTGCCACGACGCCTCTTTATCACCCTCGTACATTCTCAACGCGTCCAAAGACGTCATGCTGAGAAAGAGAGAAAGAAAGAAAGAAGGGGAGTTGAAAAACCCCAACAACAAAAACAACCAAAAAAAAATAAAATATTAATAGCCCCAGGGGTACGTTACGTAAGTACTTCTATTCATCCATCTTTTATTCGCTACGGCTCTGTAAATCTTGCTTTGAGCCGTAGTCAGTAAATGGTTGTTTTTCCGGATTATTTTACGCGGTTCAACAATCGTGACCGTTTCATTGGCGCTAGGATTTTTGACCATCGCCGCTAAAGAATCAAAATCTAAAATCTGACTATTTCTGAAGTTTAAAGTGATGCCACGGACTTTGACGACTTGTTTAACCCCCTTGTCGCTTTTCACTACGAAACAATAGTTTTTAGCGCCGTTACTAGCAAAGTGAGTTATCTCAGCTTCGTGGCCATAAACTGACAGATCGTTCGTGAGACTACCTAGCTTCGGGTCATTGCCGGGAGGCGGGTCGTGAACCGGTGCTCTATAGTATTTGGAATCCGTGTCAGCATAAAAAATACTGCCAGGAGGATGATCACGTAGCAACCGCAACAATCGTAGCCGTCCATAGCTCGTAATAAACGCGGATATTATTACGGACACGTTGGCATTACCTTCGGACAAGTTCAGATTGTTGCGGTAGCGAACAATAGCTATCTCGCCATCGTGTTCAAAGTCTATCTCGGATATTGCATTCTTGTCATCCGAGACAAACGAGAAATATTCCGCCGCATTGTTGATAAATTTTGTTGACAACAAATCTTCTCTTTGACTAAATTTTCCACTAATGGAATTCAAGAAAATTTTACCTAGACTCCGTCCACCCGGGTTGTTTCGTATATTTTGAGGATTTAAATCAATGTCTTGAGTTTCGCGAACGTGGCGCACATAGGCCTCTTTTTGCCGGTCCGAAATGCAGTCCTCCGGGAAGCCCGAACACTCGAGTTTCATGGCATAAAACGTTTTCACGTATTCCGTGAACAGGCCACCCCCCTCCCCCGGAACGTATTTTGTAGTTTGGGGGAAATGGTACACGCAAGACAATTTCAATATCACGTAGCCGTCTTTGACAGCTTGCTGTAGTTCGGGTGATACGAAAGTTGCTTCGAAGGAGCGCTGCTCGTCCGAGTGACTGCACAGACCGTCTGCTGGCTGCTCGGCAATACATGTACGACACAAAGTGAAAAATAATTTATTTTCGTACTTATAGGGTAAACATGGAATGTAAAGACCTTTAGGCGGTCGTACCGTAGCTTGTATCAAACCGAAATATCCCGAAATATCCGTACTACCTTCAAATTCGGTTATTATTGTAGGGTGCCCTACTGGAAAACGTTCCTGCAACATGACCGAAGGATACAAGCTCGCAATATCGCCCGCGTATATTTTTTCGTCTTCTTCGGCCACGTGCAGATGTTTATAAGTCTCGACTCGACCGCCCAAGTACGCGTCACGTGGTCTCAATGGGGGAGGAACCTTTTTGTAAGCTTTTTCAAAAGCATTTAATTTTTCGTCGCGTTTCATTTCTTCGTGGAATTGACAAGACCACATTTGGACATATTTGACGCCGACAATTTCCTCCAGCGCCCTACGCCTTATTACGGATTTCTCGTAAGCATCTTGAGCCGTTAACTGACTAAAAGGTAGTCTTTGTTGTCTGTTTGATATACATAAACAGCCGTGTACGTGGCACCCCATAAATTCGAACACCGTATTGTTGGCTAGACAATAACCGTCTACGGTATATTTATTACCGAGGAATTTCATTTCCCCCAAGTTACCAGCATGCTGAATAAAAATGCCTCGTTTTACCGCCTCGTAATCCAACCAGACCAAACTCTCCCTGGAATATTTACGGTCCGGGAAGTAGCCATCCGATGGGATAGCAGCTATAGTATTTGACTTTAAATGAAGAACTCTAAAAATAGTCATGGCTAAGTTACTAACGGACAAACAGTCGTGAAATGGTTCCAGTCCAGGACACACGGCTTGTATAAGCTGCCTGAATTTCAGAATGCACGCCATTAACACGCTGACGTCGTTGCAGCAATATTTAACCAATTCGTGCTTAAAGTCAAAAATTACATTTTTGGCTCGTTGTTCGTCGTGCCAAGATATTAACTTGGCACGAGCATCGGCACTCATGCTATTCGGATCGTATGTCTCGAGATCTGGTATTTCACCCCTGTATTGATAATTTTCCGGGCGGTTGAACAGATGAGGAAAATAGCCCTTACTGATAAGGGTTTCGTCTAGCCCTAAACTGTTCGGTAACTTGGATAATGACATTGACAAGAACTTGAACGAATCCACTAGCTTTATACCCTCAATTTTGGCGGTAATTATTTTACCTCCCGAATATATGACGTCGGTAGGTGTCACCCCATTATCTAACGCCCAGTGCATTAGGAACACGCCGTCGAAACCGCTATTATTATGACTTACGAGTGAAAGGTTCGAATCCCCGGCATGTGACTCGAATAACCAGCGACAAAAATCATCGAGTGTCTTTTCACCGTTCATAAACACTTTGTGCTTATCCCCGCAACGATCGCACGTGGCTTTATCGAAACAATAAGTACAGGCAATGTCGATAACCGCTAAATTTACGCTATGCATGAAATACTCTTTTTCTTTACTATCAGTCACCCTGTCTACTTGCGTCGTTTCGAAATCGTAAACGGCTAAACGTACGCAGTCCCTTTTTTTTGGCGCTGGTAAAGACTGAATGTAACACCGATGTTCGAGCCGTCCCCATTGTTTACATATTTTACAATAACGTTGACAACAATGATGGGGTGTCCTTCCATTACCTTGAAACGTTAGAAAACAAACCTTGCATTTACGTAATGATTTACACACTGTAGCTTTCTTGAATGGTGGTTGTATCGTGTGGTGTCTAGCTAAACATTCCTCATTCCTGAACAATCTGTTACATACCGAACATGGGAGCCATCTTTTCAAGAAACAGACGTATTTAGGCGAGTGACACGAAGGGCATTTATGTTTTTGACACGCGTGGGATTTGGGCCTAGAATAAGGCTTCAGGCAAGAATGACAGAAATATTTGGCCGAAAAAATGAACCTCGGTTTTAAAATGCCAAAAAAATGATCGCCGTGGCAGTATAGATATATACGTTTAGAACTAGGGGGCCCTTCAAAAGTAACCTGGCATTTGGTTCCATATTTTTGAAATAACACGATTTGATAATCGCTCAAATAATCTTGGAATTCTTTGAGGTCTACTATCGAGCACCCATCTGCCCTAACACACACCCCGGCATCGGCATGGAGTTGTAAGGCGGCCTTTTTTTGTAAATTGTTGGATTTACGCATTTGCCTATACAACGCCGTATCCTTATCAGCGTATGCTTTACAAGTGACCAGTGCCCTAGCCAGACAGAGTTTATCTAACCCGTTTTTAGGAAAAACGACGGATCTACGTTTCCCGGTAGCTAGTCATGCAGTAATATTGGTGCGGGAGGCCTTTATTTTGGGGAAGGTCCCGCCCCTAGGTACTTCGATGTGGGTTAACTTAATCTCTAGTTTACTGAAAATATCAATTTCTCTACCGCTCTGATTAAGTTTCAAAATAAGGCTTAGAACGTTTGCGACGCTAAACGTTTCCCTAGCATGCAAAGGCAAAAACAAACTATTCTCAAATCCTGAGCCCGTAATACACACACCGACGTAATCCCTACCCCCAACCCCTTCCAAAATACGATCGAAGATGTCGGTAAAAAGTTGATCCATGTAACTGATGGGGTCTAAACGATTTCTAGTCAAATACTCTCTGTCAATGGGGGAAATTGTCACTGTGTAGACATTCGTATTAGTACTAAATTTTTTTATAAACTTCCCCCGACATTTAACGACGGTAAATCTATCATTTTTAAATGTTTCGGCCCCCTGAGTCTGACAATCGTACTCGTGAAGCTTTTCGGAACACGATGGTTTTATTGGCGGACCCCCCCCTACTTGATTGGAATAGGCTATTGGAAAAAAAAAGGAAGATATTTTAATAAAACGTGCTACGGAATACGGCGGGCTCCATTACGCAATCATGATCTCTTTGACTAGGCGAGTTATGCTTACAGCCTTGACAAGGGAGGCGATTATCCTGGGTATTTTGATCACATTTTGAATGCGTGATTGATTGTTCGCACATGCTGCATTTAGCCGCTTCCAGTTCAACCACTTCTGGCTCCTCCTCCTCCGCAGCAGGCTTTGGTAGAGATGGGGGAGAGGGGAGGACGGCCGTCTTTTTGACCTCCGTTTTCTTCCGTGGTCGCTTTTTGTGTTTTTTTTCAGGTTCTTCCTCACCCTCCTCTTCATTTTTCCTTTTTTTTTTTTTTGACGACGTTTCGGTCATGGTTGACGTTGCTAACGCCAGCATGGTTAAAAGTTCATTTATTCTTTGCGTCCAGCAAGCCACTGCTTGCGAAATATGAGGCAACATATGCCGCATATTTACAATGTCAAATTCGGTCAATGCTACCGATTTATCGCGCGCTTTCAACACCAACAAATTGTCGGCCACTGAGTAAATAGATGCGTTGCCCGCTTTAATCGTTATATTAGAATTAGGTTGACGCCAATAAAGCTGGGCTATTAGACCTAACCATTCCGGCGGTTCTAACACAACCACGTCCGAATCGCCGTGTTTTCCTACCGCAATTTTGACGTCATTAGCTGACGGAAATATTCTTATGAAATTAAGACCGGTCAAGGGAAACGTGTCGCAATAAGTCATATTTTGATGCGCCATGACTGTGAGAAAAAGAGAGAAACAGAAAAAAAAACAAAGTATTACTCGTTTTTTACTCGAGCCAATTTTCTGTAGGAAGTTCTAATTCTTTCATCTGCTTATCAGCTAACATCGTAATGTCAGCCATGTAGCCGACCAAGCCACTGAATTGGCGGTAATTGAGAACGATGTATTTTTTACTCCACTTTTCAAAAATGAACTTTGCTTGGTATACACTTCCACTTTGAGACACGATTACTTTCATGCCAGAGCCGTAATTTCGGCCCGTCATGATCTGTTGATGAAGAGTCCGTTCGCTCACTATTTGATTGTATACCCCGTGATCTTTGGCGAATTCTCGCCATTCCGGGACAGTAAATGCTACGCCCCTACGGCCCGCAATGAGGCCTACAGCTGGGGTGACGTATTCTCTGATTTGGATATATATTTTTCCTTGGAATTTCGTTACTTGTACAAAAACTTCGCCCCCAATGAAATAAGTATCTGGACATTCAACCGCATTCTGGGCTGCTGATGATGATGTTGAAGAGGATGCCATTTTTTTTTTTTAATCCCTACAGATACGAAAAAAAAAAGAGAGAGAAACCTCTCCTTAGTTCTAGGGCCCCTACCCACACGTAAAATAAAATAAATGAACCCGTAGGCCTACCTTTTTCTGCTACGGAATGGACTTGAGCTTACTTTTTCTTCCGGATTGTTGAACTGTAAAAAACGAAAAGCAACCCATTAACAGCCTTGTCTTTTTTTTTTCCCCCGTAATAATGTAAAGACTCATAAATGATAACGTGCTTACCTTTTTTTCCTGTAACTGTTGATCGGAGGAACAGCCGGCGAGTTGATTGTTTGCGGCTCGCGCTGGCCGTTTTATAGGTCGCCCGATTACGTTGTTTCAAGTGGAGACCCGTCCGACGAATCCTAGCTGTTTCTTTTCGTAATACCCTTACGTTAAGGTACTTCCTACATTGGTTCATTTTGCAGTACGACCAGTCTATTGCCCAGTTCATGTCACGTGTCACGTTTTCGCCTATAATATCGCGCCTATACGCTCCGCCTACTCGGCCTGGGGGCTATTTTTTTCTTTTGCACCAAGTACACTCATTTCCTTTGAGTGTAGAAGGGATTATGCGAAAGGCTTGCATTACACATACAAAAACTGTCTGGGTTTTCGTTTCACACCATCATTTACTTACACACCCCTCCGCTTCGACCATGTCCCGTTTTTTTATAATGAATAGACGCAGATGGTTCGCTGGTTTAAATCCCACGGTTTCTTGAAAGTTATCAATGGTCTACAAACGCTCATAACCTCCATTCTTAGACCCCCCGTTATTACTTTTCTGTCTAGGCGTAATTCCCACGTTTTCTTAACACTAGCCTATACAACCACCCTTAACCTGCATTCATAGACCCTCGTTATTGCTATTTTATTTTTTATGGCGTCCGGGATTCAGGTTTAAGATCCCACGCTTTCTCGGCAAACGTCCCTTCGCTACACCCTCCATTATCGCTATTTTGGCTGGGATTTTCCTTAACCTCGTGACCCGATGTCTTTCTGTTAATAGATAGTTGATGAATTAGCCCTTTTTAAAATCATCCCCCACCTAGGGTTACTAACAACGTTCCCACGCACTTTTTTTTCTTGGGTGGGAGGGGCTTGCCACGATTGGGTGTCCGTATTTTCGACCTTTAGCAGTTCGATCTTTCTCATGGCTGTAGCCGGGTTGAACGCAGCACAGCGTGAAGCGTTGCAGAACTTGGCCACAATCATCGCCATGAGTGTTATGGATGGATTATTGAATTTAGAGGTACGTACATTACGAAACTAGGGTTTTTTAGAAAGTTCTACTTTTTTTCGCTTTTAACGGGGTTTTAATTTTCTTGTGTAGGAGGATGAACCTGAGGTTCAACTCCTCACGGAGGTGGGGGCGTGGGGACCAGGTCATCGCCTGCCCCCTAATATACCTTCTCCCCCCGACGTGCCCCACGCCGCCGTCCTGGGGCAATATTGCGCCGTCTATTGACCGCTGCGCCGCGGCGCTCACAAGCCGAGCGCCAACGAGAAGAGGTATTTTTTTTTTACCCTTTTCGTTTTTTTTTTAAGTCACCAATGATGTATATGCAGCAAATTTCTGTATATCCACTATATTTTTTAGTGACGAGTCTTTTTGAAAACATGTCTGTGTTTTGGCTAGCATCACACAGGCCCCAAAATTTGAGCTGTGAATGGTGGTAAAATACAACTTTTGACGCGATTTAATCAGGTTTATGTCGTTCTTTACGCTATTTAATTTCGTTGCCTTACCACTGACGGACTGTCTACCTCCTCGTTGGTACAGCTTGGATAGTTCTCGGGTAAATATCGTACCGAATTGACTTTTTTTTTTTTACGTATATACTAGTGCGACGCTGTCGATTTTTTTAGGCCTACAAACCTGAATAAATCCTACAGCTGCGAACATACATATACATTGTCATTTTCGATACTCTAGTCACCCTGAAATAACTAACATACAGACGTCAATATATTCAGGCCACTTCCTAAACCAACTGTCCTAAATTTTTCTACCCCCCACGGAGAGTACACCACATTTTGTCCTTGCAGTCCACAACCATACCTCTTTCCTATCAATGATTAAAAACCTTTCTGCCCTCTAGCCAGGGTGAAGATCGTCACTACGGAAAACAAGTCGACATGCCGAAAAGGGTCTAGGGGGTTAGTAACAGCTCTTTTCCCGCTACCTACCAGCCAGCCGGGATGTAGGCTCAACTATCCCCGTACAAACAACACACATCGACGGCTCTTTGCCCACTACCCTACTAACCGCCCGGGATAAAGTAAATTATCCCGGTCAACCAACGCACATCGACGGCTAGGGGTCTGAGGGCTACTGCAGGCACGGCTAGGGGCCTGCACACACACCCCAGATGCACGCTCCACCCCTCCAAAAATTCAAATGTGCTACTGAAAAAGCATAGGACTCTGTTAGCCTGTAGCACTATATAACTACGGACCGGTGCACAATACTACTAACCACTGATCTTTAGTGTGTTCAGTGGCGTAATGAATTTGGGCTAGGCCCCTATGCAAAACTTATGTGTGGGTCTCCCTCTCCCCCTACCCCAGTTCCTTACTTTTTTTTTTATAGGGATATACCTCCCAGCGCAATTTTTCTCGATCCACCATATCAAGTACGGCCCCAATGGTCTATTTACTTACCGTTAGTCTTTCCCTTGCTAAAAAAACCGTTTTAAAATGTGGCGTCTAGGAGATTTTCTGTTAAATATTGTTAACTATATTTAAGAACGACCCGTAAGTATATGATGAATTGCGCGCTTATAATAATCATGATGTTTCATCTCTGTGTGTACATATACTAATTTTCTAATAATTACCATGAGATCAAAAATCTAAAAGACTAATGCGGTAAAAATTAAAATTAATTATTCCAATAGATCCCCAAAGCAAAATTATAAGACACTAGCCTAGAAAATTACAAATTGTGATTTTAAAATACGAGAATCATTCCAGTTTGTGACGACACAATTAATGCGTTCACGCTGGCTTGTCTATTAGGCACAATGCCAACTGAGATAGTAGCTACGTTTTTCGCTGCGAGGAACGAAGCTACTGCCTCAGCTGACCTTGACTATGATAAATGCGCGGATGCGATCGACGTGTAGCTATTATAAGGCAGGCGGAAGGTTATAAGGCAACCGGTATGTTGCTTTAACTAGTCCTAAAGACTTCGGCTATACATGAAAACGACTGAACCAATTTTCATGATATCTGGTGCATGGAAATATTTGCATTCTTTATCGACCAAATCCAAATGTCATCAAATTCAGTTGTTTAACTGACACTGTCCTTGCGACGGTGAAATCGTGGATGTGTGATATAGTAAGTATCTTGAACATTAAAATCACTTTATTGTGCTAAGCAGATAAACACGTTTCCAGGCTCTTCTTTGATTTTTGTGTGTTTGTTCATCGTTTCGCAGCACAACTCTTCATTGAGCATGAACCTTTTTATACGCGGATCTGTTAATATTGTGGATGCTCGTAGACCAGATGGGCCCCCTAAGTGGTCTGAGCCCGTATGCATTGCGCACCTAGCATATCTGTACGTTGCAGAGCAGGTTGTTGAATTCTACTTATAAGTCATGTTTTTTTTTGCGGTGGCCTGCTTACTACTACCCGAATTTTTTCCTGCCAGCTGAGGTCCTGGCTTATGAATGAAATTCAGCAGTGGCGGCTGACGGTAGCGGTCTGTCGGTTCAGGTTTGCACGACTGTCTCTTGCGTCAGAGGTCTGGGTTCGAACCTAACGTCAATCACCCCGTGATTCCCCATACTCATGTCTACGGTGGCATGTAAAAGATTCTAGGAATTCCCGTTGGGGCACGATAAAGTTACAATTCTCGGATCTTGTGGTATTGCGGCAAGAAAATACCGAACAGTAATTAGTAGTTTTGGCATTTTAAGAGACAATTTTAGTGGATTATTTGCCTGCTTTGCATTGGTATAAAGCACAAGTTGCCAGCTCTTGCAGTTCAGAAGTTAAGATTCAAAATGTAATCAGCTGAGGAATTTCTTTATATACTCAAACGTTTCAGCTATGCCAGGCGTATGCCTGATTTATGAAGAAAGGGTGGCTTATTGTAAACTTGGACGCATTTACTGTAATTTCTTCTACTTGCGAATTAATATTTTATAAAATTACCTTAGCAAAATGTAGTTCTATGGAATCTTGTTATCGTAGTGACTCAGTCTTATCTAAGTCTCAGTTAATTTTACTCAGTCAGCCCCTATGTAGCCAAGCTACTAGATGTCGAAACAATTTGTCACCGACTTGAAAAAACGACCATTCCCCCATTCAAGGAGTTGGCATTAATAAAATAATAAATAATAAAAAAATTTACCATCCTTAAGTGGAAGGACGTCGAAAGGGTTGAGGAACCACTTACACTGTTCTGGCAAGTAATGGTTATAATGAAAGAACACTAGAGTTAGGGATTTGCTGGAAGTGGTCGCTTAAGAAATCTGTGCAATGGTTCAGTTTTCAACATTCTACGAAAAGCCGAAATTGTTGTTGCATTCACAGTGCTGAACTGCAGAGCATTCCAAATTGGGACAATCCGAACCGCGAAGAAGTTCCCGTGACAGTCAAGACGACAGGCTGGAACAATAAGTTTCCAGTTGTGCCCCCGTGCGCTGATATCATAGAAATCAAAGAACGAAAGATCTATAGATATCAAATTATGGAGGATTTTAAATGTCAATATTAAGTCAAATCTAATTCTTCTTAGCTGCAAAAGTTCCATATCAAGCTTTTCAAGTCTGTCCCGGTAGGCAACGTCACGCATATCAAGGAGACCCTTCGTAAATCTATGCTGGACGGCCTCAATCAGATCAAAATCCCGTGCTAGATATGGCGACCAAGCCGCGGTGGCATATTCCAGAAGTGGCCACACAAAAACTTTAAAAGCCCACACCTTGGTTTCAACATTACCGGATGTGAAGCATTTGTTAACAATGGTTGAGTGACGATATGCACAGACCTTCTGGTATTGATGGACGGTACCTTAGTAATTATAAAATTATAATGTTGCGCATAATTTATGCCGATTATTAGAAACGAATCATAAGGAACATTTACAATTGAAAGAAATAAATTATCAATAATTTTCACCTATAAATAGCTTTTGACATGTTCATTAAGGGCTAAAAGAATTTTGACAACAGAAAGAGAGATTTGTTTCTGTACACATAATCTCTCAAAGTTCTTGGGAGTCCTCTTTGTAGTAAATACTTAAAAAAGTAAAATGTTGATTATCTAAAGAAATATCAAAGACCTCGGTATTCTCAAGATTTTAACAATTTTATCCATAAGTTTCTAGCGGACGTAATGCTAATGAATACCACAAAAAAATAAAAATTACATTGCTAAAAAAAATTGGACAGGTCAAGTGGCGCTGAGTATTAAATGATATTTTCTTCTTTTATTTGTTGGGTACCGTCTCGCTAATAAAGCTGTTCGAAATACACTATTAGAGTCAAATAAATTCCTTATCCTTGTGATTCCAGCATTACTCCGACACATCTGTCTATTAAAAAAAAAAACAAGCGGCTAGAGCGACTAACTATAGTCGCATCCAGTCTTCTGTACAGTTCTGCCACTACCAATGGTGAGGCGCACACCTCTGTCACGCATTGCAACAGCTATCTCTATTATATAATCTAAAAGCAGTAACCATCAGAACTGCCGTTAAAAATATGTTAGCTTTTAGGCTTATTTTAGATTTTAGGTGTATTTGTCAACTTTTAGACCTAATTCTTACCTGGAGCTTTAATTTCGTAAGTAGCAGCTAATGGAGATTTGATTTGTATAGTATGCCTATTCATTTTTGCAAGTCGGCGTGCCTTCGGGCACACAGTTACAGTGTTAAAACGTAACGCGCAACGTAGCCTATATAGATCAGTGGTAGTAGGGAAGTGACGGGAGACACGCTGTTGATGAAGCCAGGAGCTACTGTTGATGAAGCCAGGAGCAACTCGTAGCAACTTGACATTGGCGTGGTAACGTGATTTTAGGCCTAATTTTCTTTTTTTAGGCCTAATTTTTGTTAATACAGTTTCAATTTCGTAAGTAGCAGATAGGCCTAATGGAGTATCTATCTGGTTAGATGGTAAGTCCATTCATTCATGCAACAATGCGACGAGACTATTTTAAACGAAGCTAAAATGCTTTCGTTTTTGCGGCTACAGTGTTATCCTTGGGCTATCAATTCGACAATCAAATGTTAATATTTAATTTAATTAGGTCGAAGAAGTCTATTAGCTATAAGGAATTAGCGATGTTTTAATTTGCCTTGTTACTTTACTAACTTTTGACACTGAATAGAACGTTGTAAACAGTGGTCGTCAATTTCTGTTACCGTTGCGAAGTTGAAAAAAAGCGACAGACGGACGGACAAAGTCGTTGCAATAGTCTTCTCAGCTGGTTCGGTACAGAAGACTAAAAATATCTATAAACTAGAAGTACTTAGATAATCAATTAATGAACGCCAGTGAGCTATAATTGCTGTTCAAACACAGTTTCACCTTTTTTAGCCTATCTATGAAAACGTAACCCCTGAAATACCTAGCATTTGCACTTTCATCGAAGGATCAATTAACCCAGAGCATTCTTTATTGGGCGATTTTAATCTCTCTACTGTTGACTGGAACCAGAATGATGCAACTGACTGCTACCAAAGATACTTCCTCGAATTACTTGCACTGCTCGGTCTCCATCAGCTTGTGAATAAGCCAACAAGGGGAAATAATATCCTTGATTTGATTTTCACGGATGATGATCATCTGATCTACGACTTACCTGTTGGCGCCCAGTTTGGTCGCAGTGATCATTGTGTGGTTTTTTTTTTGGTCAATCTTTCGGTTTTAGGTGGAATTGAAACTTCGGGCCAACCTTCTGGGTTAAAGGGCAGGATCGATCATGCGAAACTAAAGTTTTCCCTTTCAAGTGTTGATAGGGATAAACTTATTTTTGACTTTCACCGGGATTTTGAACCTGCATTGGACCTGTTTCTGTGAAATCCTACAGAATCACATAGCTCTTTGTAGTCATCAACCACGACTCCATTCGAAGGTGGGGAATGGTCTACCGTACCACATTTAACAAACTTCGTATTAAAAAGCTTGAAAGCTGTAAAAGCCTCAAGTTGACCCCCAAGTAAGGATAATCGTATTGTTTATAATTCAGCACAGAAAGATTATTCTGATTCTACGGAGGCATGGCATTGTGCCCAGTACTCTATTGTAATCCGGGAGGGAGAATTGTCTGCATTATTTAAGCATTATCGAAATTTAACAGCTAAGCCCAGTGCCCTTTCTCCACTTAACGTGGGTACTTTATTTATCACTCAAAATCGCGACAAGGCGGAGAAGTTTAGTGAAGTTTTTGCCTCAAATATTATTCTTGATAATGCCGACCCGCATTTGCTGCAACAGAATCCAGCTGGGTTGTCCTCCTCATGCCCCACGATTTCCTTCCATCAATTGGCAGTAACCGAAGCCATTAGGAAACTGAAACCATGCAAATCAATTGCCCCAGATGGGTCGTCTGCTTCTCTCCTTAAGAGCATTGGTCCCAATGTGTGTTATCATTTGTTAGACTTTTTGACCTATCCTTTTCGCAGAGCAAGCTTCCTCAAGTTTGGAGTCAAGCTTGTAGCATCCCCATCTTTAAAAAAGGTGCATTCTTAGACCCACTAAATTACAGACCGATTGCCCTTACTTGTGCCGCTTGTAAGGTTATGAAACTCTTTACGCGATCAACTCATTAGGTATTTTAAGGATAATTCGATCATCCTCGATGACCAGTTTGGATTCATGTCAAAGCGTTCTGCCACACAACAGCTTTTGCTTGTCCTGGACCGTTGATCTAGTGCTTTAGATCTTGGTGTTCAATCTCACACAAGCTATTTCGATTTCAAGAAGGCCTTTGAGTCGGTCATTCATCGGAAGCTTCTGCTGAAGGTCACGAACAGCAGAATTACGGGTAAACTGTATGATTGGATTGATGCTTTTCTTGGAAATCGTGTCCAAAGGGTTAAAAATTGCAAATTCATTCTCATCGTGGAAATCAGTTCCCTTAAGTTTGGCGCTGAACTGATGGATTTGAATGATTTGGATTCGCAAATTAAAATGATCGACGGGTGGTCTAAATAATGGCGGCTTCCCTTTCGGTCCAAAGGTGTCACTCTTTCCACGTGGGTGCCGTGCGGGACCATTGCCATTACTCGCTGGACAAAGTACCTCTCCCTTCGCTGGATGAAGTAAAAGACTTGTGGGTTTGTTTTACTCACGATCTTAAATTTTCTGTGCAGTGCCAAAGGATTTGCACATCTGCTTACCGCTGGTTGGCGCTTGTGGAGAGATGTTTTAAATTTATCAGGGCTTGGGCCTTCAAGGTTTTTGTCACTTCTGGAATAGGCTACCCGGTGTGGACGCCCTTACCTTGTTGGTGACATTGATCAAATCGAGGCTGTGCAAAGGCACTTGACGAAAAGACTTGCTGGCCTTCGTGATGCCCCATATAAGGATCGATTAAGCATCCTTGGCCTGGAATTGTTGGAACTACGTAGGATTGAGTTTGATCTCGTCCTCACCTACCAAATTTTGCGTCCATCTTCCGTTTTTTGATCTTTCCCCGTGTATCAATGAGACATGCGGTCACTGCTTGAAACTGTCAATTCCTGCCACAGGACTTGATTGTTGAAAACATTTCTTTTCTGTGGGCGTGGTCAAGATTTGGAATGCTCTGGGGGATGAAAATGTAAATGCTGTTTCTGCGACCCTTTTTCGTCAGAAGTTGCGTGCGGTACCGTTGGGCGACTTTTTGAAACGTCCTTTAATGAATTAATTTGTTCGTTGTAACCTTATGGAGCGGTATCAGTGGCTCACCACCATTGCGCCTTCCGTCTTCCAATTTTATTATGATTAGGTATTAAATGTGGACTGTGAATAAATGAACGATGTCAACAGTACCAGTAAATGTTTCAGCTAATTCTTTAAGATGAATCAAAAATGAGAACTCACATTGTTACTGCCGCACGGAGTTCCAGCTTGTGGTCTTCCCAGAGATTGTTGTTTCCCTGCTTTATCAGCACAACGAACCCCTTTGCAAATATTCTAAAAAAAAAAAAAATTATAATAATAATAATAATAATTTTATTGCATGAAAAAAACTCGAAGTTTGAATTAACAAACTTGTATGAGCAGCAATAATTCTACACGTTTTATACATGACAATTACATTTATACATACATGAAATAAACAATTACAATTAAAACTAATACATTTTAATAACACAATAAGTCAACGAGGACCTTTAATAATCTTTAAAATTAATTTTGCAATTTATATTTTTAAACTAATTCAGTCATTAGATTTCGTTTTAATTCAGCTTTGGACTGATATTCTAACATATTCTTATTTAATTTATTATATATATTCGGTATGTAATAATTCTTATTTCTTGTTCCATATGTATTGTTCCATTGTGGTAATTTAAATTATGTGATGTTGTTCTCAAACGATTACTTTTTGTTTCATCATATATTTATATTTATTTTGATAATAGCTTTTTACAATTATTATATAATCCCTTAAATCTGTTATTTCTAAAATATTATGTTTTATGTATATTTCATTAGTTCTTTCTTGATTATTCCCGAACAGAACCTTAATTGCCTTATTTTGTACTTTTTGAAGTCTTTGTATTAAATAATCAGCTGCAAAACCATAAATTTAAATTCCGTAGTGTAAAATGCTACTTATCCATGCTTCATATAGAATTTTTTTTTTATTAAACAAAATGTATTTAACATTATATAACTTTGGTATGATTTGTCTAAGTTTTGTTATTATTCTTAAAATCTGTTGTTTAAAGTTCCAATGCATGTCAATTTCTAATCCTAAATATTTTGTTACAATTTTAGTGTCAATTTCTTTGCAGGTTTCGTTACAACTATTATCACTTATTCCGAACTTAATTTTTTTACATTGTTCAGAATGTGTTATTATTCTCGCCTTTTGTTTATTTTTCATTTTTGGTACTGTTATTTCAAGGTATGATGTTTTTTCTTTACTAATATATAGTTCGTTTTCCATTAACCACCCATTAATCATGTTACTTTTGTAAGTTGCTGTTCATATCAATATAATTTGTATTTATTGAAATTAAGCTTGTGTCATCTGCAAACATATAAACTTTAGATTTTTTAACAAATTTATCGATATCATTTACATATATTAAAAAAAGTAGTGGTCCCAATACGGATCCTTGCGGTACTCCATATGTGATAATTGTATAACTGCTGTAGTTTTCCTTTATCTTAACAGTTGATTTTCTATTTGTTAGATAGCTTTTTATTAAATTGTAAATTTTTCCACGCAGACCAATGTTTTCACATTTTTTCAGTAATATTGTTGGATCAAAAGAATCAAAAGCTTTTTGCAAGTCAATGAAAACAGCACCTACATATTTTTTTTCATCTAGAGCCTTTGTTATGGTTTCATTTAATTCTATTAATAGATCAGATGTACCTTTATTTTTAGTGTATCCAAATTGTATGTTATTTAATAATTTAAACTTTTCAATGTATTCAGTTATTTTTTTGAAAAGAATCTTTCGATTATTATATCAATAATAGATAATAAAGAGATTGGCCTATAATTATTAAAGTTATTTGCTTCACCTTTTTTAAAAATTGTTCTCAGCACTTGGATTTTTAATTGATCTGGCCATATTTCTTTTTCAATCATCCTATTTATCAGTTTACAAATAAAAATTTCTGTATTTTCTTCTGATTTTTTTAAATTTTCTGTGTTAAAACCATCCATGCCTGTTGCCCTTGTATTTTTAAGCTGTTTTATTATATTTCTGATTTCTGTTGTTGTTGGATTTTGTACAAAAAAGGTCTTATTATTTATGTTTACAATTTTCCTTTTAATCTTTTCTAGTTTTGTTTTATAATGATAACTCTCTTTATAATTCTTTATTTTTTGTTCACATTTCTCCCTTAATTTTGGTATTTGCATTATAAAAGTATCATTAAAGTCATTTGCCAGTTGCTGTATAGTTTTTTCTTTAAAAACTCTCACTAGCTGACCATCAATATATTTATATAATATATATAATATTATATAATATTATAATTATATAATAAATAAATAATAAATAATAAATAAATATATTATATAATTATAATATTATATAACAATAATAATAATAATAATAACAATAACAAGTTAATTTTGTCGTTTCAATGTTCCTAAAATTTTCAGGACATCCATTTAATTACCTAAATTCACAAACCTATCTCTATTTGACCAGTGATCTGTATTACAGCAGTTACCCGCTTCATGTTGGGCTTTACTACATAATGGGCTTTTCGCAAACACAGTTGGTTCGATAACTGCGCTGATCCCAGAAGTGTGTCAGTATGTGGTTGCTAAAGCCTTAAAGTGTGTCAATATGTGGTTACTAAGTTTAGGCACAATAGCAAATATAATCGACTTTAAACGTAAGACCAAAATCAAGAAGTTCGCTGCTGGTGATTTACCTAGCTAGTAATAGCTATTGTTTGAAGATTGAATTTCCTTTTTTGCTAAATTGTGAACTTCACTTTAAATAAACTACCATTGCTTCCTTCATTCCAGTATAATTTATTTGCTTATGTTGATTTGCATTAAACGTTATCGATTTTAATGGTTACACTACATTAAAAATGCGGGACATGTTTTAAAAATGATAATGTTTACGGACCACTTGTCTGCACAAATGTGTTCTAAATAACACAAAAAAAGTTCATGGGGAGTCTTGGTTCCAAATTTGCCATACCATTTTGTTTTATCGTAAATTGTTTACCGTAAACCATTTTTTACCCTTACGTGCCCTTATTTAAACCTTATTTACCCCTGTTTGCCAGTATGAATCCTTATTTAAAAACATTAAAAACACTTGGCACAGCGCACAGGACGAGATAAAAACACACTGGCAACTGATATTTCGGGACATAATGCCACTGGTCCCATTAATCAAAGGAAAAAAAAGGTGTTAAGCCTGCAAAGCTGGGAGCAGGAATCCTTATTTGCTCTTAAGTATCCCTACGCACCCTTATTTACCTTTCTCTACCGTTATTTACCCTTGTGTATCTTTATAAACCCTTATTTACTTTTTCTTACCGTTATGTACTATTTAACATTATTTATATTCTGTACCCTTACTTACCTTTCCATACTGTTGTGTATCCTTATTTTCTTTTATGTAACCTTATGTACCCTTGTTAACATTTATTTATTGTTATTTAGCATATATTTACCCTTATGCACCTTATTCATTATTATGTGGTCACATTTATCCTTCTGTACTCTTATTCACCCTTATGTACCCTTAACTCTTATTTACCTTCCCATACCTTTATGTAACCTTACTTATACCCTTACGTACCATTATTTTCATGTATGTACCTTTATGTATCCTTATTTATTCTTGTGTAACTTTATTTACCCTTGTTTGCCCTCATTCACTCTTATTTACCGTAAAGTACTCTTATTTACCTTTCTGTACCCTTATGCTCCCTTATTCATGATTATGTGATGTTATTTATCCTTCAGTCCCCGTATTTACCCTTCTGAACCCTTACATACCCTTATTCATTATTATGTGGTCTTATTTATCCCTCTGTACCCTAATTTATCCTTATGAACCATTAACTCTTATTCACCTTTATGTACCCTTAACCTTTGTGTACCCATCTGTACCCTAATGGGACCTTACTTACGCTTACAAATCCTTATTAACCCACATTTACTCTTACGTAGCCATACGCACTCTTCTGTGTCTTTGTGTACCCTTATGAACCATTGTATACCCTTATGTACCCTTGAATACCCTCGTATACTCCTATTTACCTTTATGTACCCTTGTTTACCCTTTTGTGGCCTTACGTACCCTTATTCATTATTATATGATCTTAATAATATGGAATTTAATATTATGGATCTTTATAACACTGGATCTTACTTTCCAATATGGCCACCACCAGATAAGGTGGTAAGAACTGGTCCCTCCGTGTTTTTTGATATTTTTAAATTTGTGAACAAGACAGCAAAAATAGTGCCGAAAATTAAAATGAAACTGTGATTTTATGTTGTTGTAAGTTTTTGGCCAGTCAGGGAGCAACAAAGTCTAATATCCGTACGTGATCTTATTTATCCTTCTGTATCCTTATTAGCCCTTGTGTAACCCTTACATAACCTTACTTCCCATACGTATGCTTATGAACCCACATTTGCTCTTAGTACCCATATCACTCTTTTTCGACTTTGTATACCCAGATGCACCATTATTTACCCTTATGTACCCTTATTTACCATCATGTAACTGTATTTATCCTTAGGAACCCGTGTTAACCCACCAGTTCCTATCCCTTTATTTATTTACCCTTTATTTACTCTTTCATTTACATATTGGTAAGTGTATTCTACCATGAATTAATGATATGTTTACTCTTTGCTTGCTCTTTCATTTATATTTGGGTTTTAGGTCCATCTCTTATAAGGTGAGTTAAAAGCATTTAAAAATTGTTCACGAAAACCTGTCGGAATTGAACGAACATTTTCATCCTAGTGTAGGCTCACACAAAAACCTTATTCATGTTCAACGTACAAAAAAAATACTACCGGATAGACGTGACCAAATCCAACCGGCCCATCAAAACAGTCTCCAACCAGAATCCTGCCAATCATCGGGTTAGTGAAAGTTATGGTATTTAATTTTATGACTGTGGAGGGTAGCGCAAGACATTTCTGTAAATGTGGTGAAGCGTTGTCGGGATTGCTTTGGTAACATTTTGGAACTCAAAGCTGAACAAACAAGCATAGCTTTTCCCCAAAAGAACCATTCTTTCCATTATTCTCTTTTTTTGGGATAAAACTTTCAATTCTGTGGCTAGTTGTATGGATCTCGCTACGATGCACTTTATTGCTTAATGTTTCCGTCGCTCGATGGATGAATGCGCTATTTACTATCTTCTTTCTATGTCTGTTTGCTCAGAATTGCTAGAATTCAAAGGAATTTTTTTTATCACGAAGGATTAACATTACCTGCTAGTGCCACCATAAGTAACTTTTAAAATAGCTATGACCAGTACTGATTTTCTGTACTTTTTTATTTCTAAACCAATATGATTGCTTCATAGGAACAACATACGCAATGGATGGTTCATCATATCCCTAGTCTATTTCTTCTGTTGCTGACCAAAAAGAAAAAAAAAAAAGTAAAACTTTTCAATGCCTAAAATTAAATTGAGTATCACATTGTTATTTTTTATTTTGTAATTGTTGGCTTTTTTCTGCATGAATTTTTGAAATATTGATTGTACCTTGCTTCCTGCTGCTTTTTTGCTTGCTTTTGACAACGGTTAAAATAGCATTAATTTGTTTTATCTCTATACGTTTTTATTTTATATTTATTTAATAAATATAAACATTGTCTTTGTTCCTTGGCTATGTAACGCCGTTGTGAGTGCAGTATTATGTAATACTAGAAGATGAAACCGGCTTTTTCCCGGGTGTTTTGTTTCGTTCGTGGTTGTTTCCCAGCTTTCGGTCGGTGTTGCCTGAACACTGACTGCGACTGGCAATTTTTCTTTCTGGAATACTCCCCTTTTCCTTCCATCTTCTACCTCCCATGTCCCATTCCCGTCCTCGTCCAGTTAATGCGTAATCATTGGCTAAAAGGCGCCTTTTCATCTTTTCAACTTCTAGCTGCAGCATCGTAGAATCTTCGATCAATATAAAGAAAATAGCCGTAAATTAAAAAAAAGAAACACCGCTTCGCTGCAGCGCCGCGAATTTTATAACTAAAACGAGATCACGTGACCCATATCAGCCTATTGGATGAGGGAGAATCTGGAACGTGGATGCTGTGTTTAGAATATGGGGAACGCTATTGAAATGGTGAATTGGCGCTTTTAATGATAACAGATGCATTGCCATCCCTCCCAATCTCTTTATTTTCTAAAGTACAGGGTAACAGAAGCAGCGCCCTACATACGGGCATTCCCCCTTCAGCGGGCCGCCCCCCCCCCCCCCTCCTGGTTTATTGCTGTGGCTTGAGCCATCCATACCGTGTGAAAAATAGCTGATCTTGTGCATGACATTTTTTAAGACTTGCCGCTGAGTTGACCGCGCCAGAGCAAATTGTTAGTGGAGGCAGCAATGTGCCAATTTCAACTTCTTTTCAAGGCGAAACGTAACAATTTCAACTTCCAGCCAAAGAATTGACACACTCGCTAGCTTTCATTGTAGGGGTGCCAGTGGCGTAACGAGTGGGGGGGGGGAGGGGGCAAAGGGGCGATTCGCCCCATCTGTAAGATTATGAAGCCTTATTCGGCAAATCGGCCAAGTCACTTTTTGCATAGCTGAAAAAACCTTGCCTATCTTGAAGGCGTATCTTAAACAGCAAGGGAATCACAAAATTCATGGTTTGCTTAAAATTACCAACATTTCTAACAAAGCATCATGAGTGTTTAAAAAATAAGTATCTATAGTATGAATTAGCAGTAAATATCTGTACATTTTTTTATTTACTGATTTTATCAAAATGTTTTCACCGGCACTTTACAATGCCAGAAAATGCCGGACAATAGTAAAAATGTGTCAGCTTCCCCCGCTGTAGGAGCTCACTGCAATCCCCAAGACCCCCTCATCTGTTATTGGTCCCTCCACACCATTCGACTAAATGGCTTTTGCAACCCCCTCAGTATAAAACCCTAATTACGCAACTGAGGTGTTCCCCATCTTCAGGGGTTGTCTTCTTTTCTGCTATGAAACTTTGGTTTATAATGTAAGATATATTAAGTAACAGATTAAACACATAAAGTTTTTTGGGGGTGTATTTCTCATCAGAGCCAAAAAGACTACGCAAAGAGTGAATAAAATATATTAACAACAAAAATTAAAAGTTGGTAGTTTACATTATTGGTACGTAAACTATCAACACTGTTAACACAAGGTAGTTTTGGAAAATTAAAAGTTTTATGAAAAAATTAAGTAAACACATTACTTGTAAACTATTGTGCAGCATGGACAAAAAATGCTTAAAATAACATTAAAGGTCATTTATCGTCATTCTTGGTGTGTAGCTACAGTGCTCCACAACAACACTAGAGTACATTGTTTGCATTTTTCGATATTGCAATGACAGTGAAGTCACATATTATGCTTATCTGAATTTCTTCTTCCTTTGTTAATGTTTGAGATACCACTTAACAATCCTGAATATTTTGAGACCATGAATTATTGTATGTTGGTTTAAAATGATCATCACTTATGAATACCATGACGTAAGTGTGAATAAAGTACATTAGTGTGACAACATTAAAGGGCATTTTGACACGCATGTTTTACTTTTGAATCATTTAAACAATAACTAAACACAAGAATTGCGGTAGGAATATGTTACGTACGTCCGATACAACAATTTCGTTATTGCATCACCAAAACACGTAATGGGTACTGCCATTGTTTCGCGCGGAAGAACCGAAATATATGCCGACTGATGGTGCTATGCTGTTTCTATTCAGAAATGCCGATGGTAGTACGATGGAAGCCCACTGAGGTAGCTCTGTTGGATGTGAGCAGCTAAAGCGTCGACAGCCTGAGCTGCCCAGTAAAGTCGTGCTGTTCGCTTACCAGTTATTTAAAGACAAAAAATAAAGGGGGGAGGGGTAAGGGGGAGTTGTAACACGGATTTGTCTTCGAATCTACTCGAGACAAATAACTTCGTTTGAGAATGAAGACTTTTTTTTCCTGCAGGTGCTTCCTTGCAACAAATACATTCGGCTTGTGTTCAGATGCAGCTCCGACACGTGCACCAAATCGGGCGGCTAATGTCTATCGGTAACGCCACAGATTAGAAAACAACCGGTTGTTCTCTAATCTGTGGGTAACGCCCTCTCGCAAACTAGAAAAATATTTCTTCATTCTCAAATGAAGTTATTTGGTGCGGGAGATGAACTTATTTGGTGCAAAGACGAATCCATGTTACGACCCGACCCCGCCCCCCTTTTTTCCCCCACCTTTAAATAACTGGTAAGCGAACAACACGACAGTAGTGGCCAGCTAAGGCTGTCAGACGCTTGACTACTCACAGCCAACAGCTATCTCAATGGGCTTCCGGCAGACTTCTATCGCACTTCCGAATCGAAACAGCGTAGCGCCATCTGTCGCCATTAATTTTGGTTGTTCCAAGCAAAACAATGGCGGCTCCTAATACGAGTTTTGGTGGTGCAATAATGAAATTGTCGTATGGTGGACATAATTCTTGTGTTTACTTATTGTTTAAGTGATCAAAAAGTAAAAATGTCAAAATGGATGTAATTGCCAATTTTCAAAAAACGGTCGGCCTTTCAAAGTAGTGATATCATTCAACCAGGGATAGGCCGCCAAGGTTAATCCCATTAGCCAAGTTAATCGCACCGAATAATACTTTGGACGTTAAATGAAAACTTGAATGGAAGGTACACGAACTCCTACTGAATTAACTGCCCCACGACGATAAAAGGGTATGCTTGTTATTAATTTATTTGAAAGCATTAGTGAAACGGACATTTGATTTTATGTAGAATTACTGTTCTCATGTTAATTCTCATAGGGTAGAATGACACGTCTTTGTACAGCTCATTAGGGAAAGTTGCCAGATCTAAATTTCGGCAGACAGGTAAAGCTACATATGTGTAAGTGTGTTTTTCTAAAATGGGGGTTGCAGCTAGCAGCACGTGGCCCTCAAGTGGCTCGTACGTGCCAAATTATTGTTGTAATTATTGTCGAAACAGTTGGCTGAAAGATTTAAAATTGGCAAGGCTACATTTCTAAGCCAAACGAATATACTTACAATTATTTGATAGAGATTTAAAATCCAGCAGAGTATGGTGACTGACAAAGACGAAACTTTCTTCTCCCAAAAGCGGTATGATGACGTCAGCTTGTTCCAGTTGGCAACAATCAACATTATGACTTGCGCCGATTGTTATTCGTGAACCACATTATTTATGCAATACGCCATTGATAAACATCAGTCGTCACCAATCTGGATACGCTAACCTGATTTATTTGGGTGAACAATTACAGCTTCATGCCGTGATTCAAATTAACCTTGTCAGTGAGTGAAACGAACCAACATAAGCGATTGAACAAACTTAAGCCTGTGAAACAAACACAAACAATAAACCACAACCGTGCCACTGTGACTCAACTAACTGCAAATTGGACATTGGCAAATGTCGAATTATGAATAACATCAATAGACATAAAAAAACTTCCGGACAAAACAGGTAAAGGTGATGATTAGCCCGTGAAATTCTCTGTAAATTTACAAGTCTAAGCAAGTTCTGACCGTGTCAATTTCACTGGCACGGCAAATTGGGCCACGGCAAATGTGAAAATTATGAATGAGCAAATTTATAGACATAAAATTCCTCCAGACAGAAAAGGTAGAGGGGACGATTAAACCGTTTGATCCTTCGTTCATTCACAGTCCTATTAAAACTGTGATATCCACCCAAAACCAAAACTGGTATAAGATAAGCCGCCAAGTTTCAAAAAAGGGTCGGCCTTTCAAAGTAGTGATATCATTTAACCAGAGAAACGCCGCCAAGGTTAATCCTGTTATGTAGTAGGATAGTGCTATTTTCGAGATCGGAGAACAGAAGGACAAGATGTCCGCCCCCATGAAAACCGGAAATGCCTCCATTTTCCAAGCCGGTTCTTGTCACGGTAACCAGTGGTGGAAGAACAAGAGGAAACACAGCCATTTTTTAAAGATGACCGCCCTATTTAGCACCTCCTAGGTCCTGGTATACTATTTAGCACCTTTTAGGAGCGGGTACACTATTTAGCACCTTCTAGGTCTGGGCTTTGGAGTATGCTCCCTCGGAGGTCAGTTTGTCTTAGTTTTCCCAGTGGGCATTTTTCGCGAATGTAACTGCCTAAAGCTCAGAGTCCTGCCTAATGGATGGCCCACCTAAAATTGGGGTACCATCATTTTTGGGAGTTGTCCTGCCCCGAAATGTCTTAAAATCTCTAGAACCGCTGGTCCTAGAGCGAAACCGATCGAAATTTGGCCACCCTTTCGACAACCCCACCGGGGGTCCCAGCCGACTGGCGGCCCACCCACAATTAGGTACCGTCATTTTTGGGAGTTGGCCCACCCCGGGAACTTCTAAACAGCTGGTCCTAGAGCAAAACAGTTCGGGATTTGGCTATCCCCGGCTGCGCCCTACGTGTGGCTCATCCCAGAAATTGGGTATCCCCATTTTTGGAAGTTGGCCCACCCCGATAACTCGAGAACTGTTGGAACCTCGAGCAAAACAGTTCAGGATTTAGCATCCTCAGGCTGTGTCCTACGCGTGACCCTCCCCGGAAATCAACTACTGTCATTTTTGGTAAGTTGGCCCACCCCCGTGTTTCGACTCGACTGGCCTACCTTGAGCGAAATGGATCGAATTTTGGGTTCCCCTCGCCTAACCTCACAGTTGATCCAGACAAAAAAAAATGTTTCGCCCACCCCCAAATTTGGCTATCTTCAAATTGCTGTAACTTCTAAACTAACGGTCGTAGAGCGAAACCGTTCGAAATCTGATTTCCCCTTATGTAACCCTACACATTGAACATTCAACAAGTTCATTTTTTACAATTTTTTTTATTGTTGAATGAAAGCCAGAGTTACCCATTTTATCCCTGAGTCGAGAGTAACAACGAAACAAAACTCCGACGTTTTATAGGTTTTGTAGTATATCCTTTTTTTCATTTTTGGTTACGATTTCGATAGCCTCCAGCCTGGCTAGAATTTCGATAATTTCCTCTTCTTGTTCTACTACCCACAGCAATCAAGCCGATCAAGAGTCTGAGCCTATCTACCAACTCGTTCGGGTTGCTATAACCTACTTCGGCAGCCTCTGCTTCCGATGCTTCGTCGTCCGACCCATTCGATTCTTTGTCCCAACCCGATTCGTCCAAATCTTTTCTTCTTCTTTGGGCTCGACATCATCTTCGTCGTCGGGTTCTTCTTCCTCAGGGGAACCCCGACCCCTTTTTCGTTCCGCCTTCAAGTCCTCCCAGATCGGTTTGATAACGCGAGCGTACTTGCAGCTGCGATTCGATTTAGGCTTGCCGGAGTAAGGGTCGTTGTTACGGTATATAGCGTGACTTTCTTTCAGGATAGAGGCGTACAAAGCCAAGACCTTGGGATGGTGCGTTTCGAACTCCAAGTTTTTTTCGGGTCAGTAAACTCCACAGCTGATTTCTTCCTCGGTAAGGCTTTCCTTCCAACACCAAGTCGTCTCGTATATCTCAATGGGTTTATCCCCTATCATTAGGTCTCCTCCCCCATCGTACCGTAACCCGAAGACGGAATAGTTTTCTCTCGGCGTCGCGAAAAATCTACGTAAATAATACCCCACAGTCGCACCCAACGATCGGTCCTTCAGAAGCGACTCTAAAAAACGATCGGGAGGTCTCGCGGGCGCGTCCCCTTCTGACGCATCAATGTGCTCGTCGTCGTCATCGTATTTATTTTTAGCCTCGGGGGCCCTCATCACCACCATCATCTTTACGTTTTTTATCCTCGGGTTCCTCGTCATGTTCACGAGGGGTTTAAATGAATCTCGAAGGCTTTCGGATTGCCTATCTTTTTTTTTTCGTCGCACCAAACTCTTTTATCATTCTGTACTAGATACCCCATTCTTATACCATCTAACCTCTGTACTGATGTATAAATATTTTAACTCTTTACTAATATAAATATTCTTTTTATAACTGAGAATGGGGGAAACTAAAACCTAGACCTAGTTAATGGAAAACGTCCAAAAACAAAATCGAAAACCTACCGGCAACGTCCAAAATACGTAAGCTACACTTATACGTACGTTTTATTCACGTATCGTCGTTTCCATCCCGTTTTACACACGTTAATTGTTCGTTTCGTGTGGCTTTAAAGGAACCTCGAGGAACATTATACAAACATCGAAAATACGGAAGAAACGTAAAGAACTCACCGAGGAGCAGAAAGAACGGAGGAGAGAACAGGACCGAGAATGGTACCGCGAGTCTGCAGGAGCTAGACGTAAGTGGCAGAAGAAAAAAGCCATGACTGAGGAACAGAAGGCTGAAGCAAGAACCAGAGACGCGGCCGCTAAGCGAGCGAAACGTGCCACAGAAAAGGAAAGCAGACCCTAAATTAACTACACGTATGGTCGGCTATGCCATCTGGGACTTCGGTCTCTGGCAGGTCCAACTAAGGTGGGCAGGCGACCGTACGCTTACTTATCCCACACCTCCCTTTCCTTTCCATTCCACTATGCAGTGTGTATGCGTATATGTGCTTGAGTGTATGTATGAATGAGTGCAGGGATAAAATCGGCATTAGTAATGTTTATAAATCAACCTCTTGGCTATATGTCGGTCCTACGCGTGCACTATGAACTGTAAGAAGGAAACGTTCGGCTTCTTTAACCCTACATTTTTACTGCCCATAGGGAGGAAAAGCCACGTACAGTTCGTTAACGGAGATTGGATTGGAGATTGGAACGGGGAGGGGGGAAGACAACTACCTTTGAAAATTTCCGCTTCCTGCTTCGCCGCAGGTTGTACATACCATACCCGGGCCTAGGGGGTGCTAAATAGTATACCCGGTCTTAGGAGGTGCTAAATAGGGGTGGCCATCTTTAAAAAATGGCGGTTATTCCTCTTCCTCTTCTGCCTCCGGTTACTATGATAACAACCCACTTGGAAAATGGAGGCATTTCCGGTTTTCATGGGGGCCAAGTTAATCGCACCTAATAAGACTTTGGGCGTTAAGTGAAAACTTGAATATTGCTACCGCCAGTAGCAATGTTCTAGTTTTCATTTAACTTTCGAACTATTAGTAGGTGCGATTAACTTGGCTAACAGGATTAACCTTGGCGGCGTTTCTCTGGTTGAATGATATCACTACCTTGAAAGGCCGACCCTTTTTTGAAACTTGGCGGCTTCTCTTATACCAGTTTTGGTTTTGGGTGGATTGCCCTTTAACATAAGTCAACAACGCAACGTACCTTAGCTTTTGCCGACTTGTACTGATCTCCAAATTTTTTTTGGCATTGTTCATCGAGGGATGGCGCTGGTTTACTGACACATTTGCTGTGGATGCAAACCTGTGGAATATTGACAGTTAAATTCGTTAACGTTTCGGAAAAAATTGCCTAAAAGTTAGAACAATTCACCGTTGAATTGATATGAATCAAATCAATTGATGTGAATCAATTCAAGTGTGCAGACTAGGTTGTACGAACTGAGGCTAAAATTACTCTGTGTGCCCTCTTGGTATAGATTTAATACACACAATGAGATTAATTTAGCGTAATGAGTCCACTATTTCTTCAACAAAGTCACAAATCCAAAAACAGAAACTGAATTTGTAAGAGATTTTACCCGGAAATAATGTTGAACTGAATACTTATACAGGAGAAAAATATTTTGTACTTGTAGCATTCGCTCTGATACAAAGAACCAGAAACAATTAATCTATATCGTGAAAACTAAACTAACATCATCCAACTAAAGGAATTATCTAACAGTTTGGTTAGTAAACAGCAACATTAGATGCTACGACTGTCTGACAGTAGTGCTCTCTTAAGACACCTGTTTTCTGTTTGAATACATTACTCTCCACTCTAAAACTTTCCACTTTAAATTCGAATTTTTTGGCTGCGAGTTTGACATGATGAGCAACAGATACTTGATACAGCGGCAAATACCACAAAACAAACTACAAGAGCATTATTTTGTAAGCCGAGTTCAAACCGTATTGTCACCACAAAGCACTTTTGACACAATAGTACATTTGAGACAAATTGCTTGAAGAGCAATTCACTGAATGGCTATTGTTCAACTTTGTTTCACGTCAGGAAAGAATAACATCAAGTATTTGGGCTTAGTTAGATCAGTTTAGTTTGTATAAGGTCATTTTGGTCCTACATCTCGTTTAATAAGTAGACCAATCTTTTGTAGTAGTCGTTTACACCAAGTACAATATATTTAAACATTCATGAAATTTGCAAGACTGAATACTAAATATAGAATAGCGACAAATTGAATGGGTAAAGTAACCTGATGGTTGGCACAACAGCCTCATGTGCAAAGGGTCCCGGGTTCGGGACTGCCCTCAGTCACCCAAGGCATTTTCAGGAACTGGAGAGCCCTTGTTGCCTTGCGTGCATGTCGTGGTGCCAGAATAACATTGTACCGACACAGAGTTACATTAACTCCGGATTCGTAATTTTCTTTAAAAGTGTCTGAAACAATCCGGAATTGTGGTAACACGGAGTTACCATAACTCCTGATTTTATTGATAACGTTTCTGCCTCGCTCGCGCTACCGCACTCGCTGCGGCTATACATATAACATCAGAAACCGCAACCATATTATTCTCAATAAAATCAGGAGTTATGGTAACTCCGTGTTATTACAATTCCGGATTGTTTCAGACACTTTTAAAGAAAATTACGAATCCGGAGTTACTCTACTTCTGGTTCCACACAGGGGTCAGTATTTAAGAAAGTTCCGGAGTTAATGTAGCTCCGTGTCGATACAATTACGCGCCCCCTGCATGTCAACTTTCGCGTGTAAATGATCCTTGGAATTTTCGACTTGAATTTTCGATTGAAAAATAGTCCCGTTCGCCTTTTGACTCCAGGGCTTAATCGAGAGCGTGTGCTGTTAAACCTCCAAACAACAGTACGAAGTTCATAACTGTGAAATACGCTAGAAACTGCTATTACTTATTCAAAATAAACTAAAAGTAAGCTACACCAAAATTGGCACATCAACAGTCTGTCTGAGTAAATTTTTCTTCAATGTACCGCATGTTTTTTGTACATAATATCAGCAGGATACATGACTAATCATTTCATGGTAAAAGTTTTGTTTTTTAATTGTAGGGACGCCCAGTTATCGTTCTACTAACCATCTGGCTTACACAGAATCAGACGTTTTCAGAATAGTCGAGTTGGCTTTACTGTAAGAGGGAGTTACTAATCGTTTTAAAATCCATCACTCATTAGAACTGTATAAAAGCCTATTTTTCTTACTTATTTCATTCGTGCCATACCTTATTGAGTGCACAAGGCGTTCCGGGATATGCCCCTCCTCCCTCCCACGAATAATGTTCACCATCTTTGTTACAAAACATTTTAACGCAGAATTCTTCATCTATCTGAAACACACAAAAATTGCAATGTAAATACAACAAACAATTTAAATTGTATAGTAAAATAGCTAAAACATTGCTCAGATATCTTAAAAGCATAGTCAGAAGGGAGATTAATTGCTGACACAATTTATATGCTTTACTTAAATGCTGAAGAAGTGTGCAGTACACTGTCGTGGTGAATAATTAAATCAACTTACTGCCCCAACAAATAACAACAACAAATTTCTCCGTCGGAAATATTAAAAGTAAGACAATGAGTTTTCCACTCCTTAAAAATTCTCTTTGTAAACTGGAAGTAAGGACACACTTACAGTTCTGTTCCTAAAATTCGGAGCTTGTGTGGAGACTTTTGAATGGAAAACTCATGGTCTTGCTCTTGAAATTTCCTTTGAAGAACTCTTTTCTTACTTGTATCGACTGTTTTTTTTTGGGGGGGGGGGTTGTGTAGCACATAAAATATTTTAGAACAGTTTTTGTTTGTGTGTGTATGTGCGTGTGCCTGTGTCTGTGTGTGTGGAACAATGTTTTGAGTTTACATGGAATCATTACCCAACATTGGGATACTCTTTTTGTCTTCATTGATTTTTTTTTGTATACATTATTATCTGAAATGGAATTAAAATGAGACGGAAATATTTTAAAATAACGAAGGCTGACATGATTTAATGTAAATGTGTTAACAAAATGTGCAGTACACGAACTGTACGAGGTAGATAAAGAGGAATGTCTAACCTCTTAATCTACCTCGTACAGTTCGTGTACTGCACGGTGCAGGTTGTACGCAATTTGGCCGAGGTAATAACTAAAATGAAATTTAATGTAATTCAACTACACATTACGATGATAAGATGCATACATTACAAAAATAAGATACATGAGATAATAGATAAAAGAGGTACCCAAGGTGTAAGATAAGTAAGCTACACAAAATTTCAGAAAAATAAAATACACAATATATGAGCTAAATTAGACAAATGACATACGAAGACAAGAGATAATAATTCTGGGTACAATATGCCTAGCCCACCCTCCAGTGATTGAATTGAGTTTTCTGTGTCCATGCTGGATTTTCTGAACATTTGAAAAAAATATTATTCATAAAAATTAAACTCTGAATATTATCCACAACCATTTTATGTTCAATCTAATAAATAGTTCGGAAATTACACGGCAGAAACAATTTTTTGGATGCCGTTTTGGGACGCCGTCTTGGATTTATACAAAACTTGATTCGGACCATTTTTTAAACAAAGGTTAATTCTTATTATTTTCCTTCCACGGTCTTTGTTCAATTTGGTAAATAGTTTAGTAAATAGTTCTGAAGTTACAAAGTAGACGTCATTTTGGGGCTGCCAGCTTGGAATTTCACCAAACTTGTAAAGGACAATTTTTTATGTTACAATTATTTTGAATATTTTCCGTAACCAGTTTGTGTTCGATATCATGAACGATTAAGAAGTTATAAAGCAAAAACTGTTTTTTAATGCCACTTTGGATCGCCGCATTGGATTTCTAAAAAACGAGTATTTTTCGTAACCTGCAGTTTTGTCTTTAGTCTGATAACCGGTTTGGAAATCATAAACCAGAAACAATTTTTAGTGCAATTTTGGGCCAACATCTTAGTTTTTTTTAACGAAATTTGAAGACGACTATTTTTTACGTTAAATATTCCTGGAAGACTGCGTGGCAAGCCTGTGCTTAATTTGATGAACGGTTTATACCAGCAGTTGCCAACCTTTACCACAGTATTCCTCTCCATTGGAACAAGCTTGCAGTGGAACCCCCTCCCCCTCCACTCCCATTGCTGTGTAATTTGTTTTAATAAAATGTACGTTCCGGGGGGGGGGTAACTACCAGGGTGTTGCCTCTCCCTGGGGCTGTTGGCCCTGGAGAAGCAGCTATCGACTTGAGTATGTCCTGACTTCCTTTTCAGTTTCAGTTTTGTTTTAACTTCTCCTTTTGCTGTGCTTTGTTGCGTTCCAGTAGGTACCATTGTTGCTCTGTTGCTTTGTTTCTATTATCTATATATATAATACGCTTAGGTTGGGTAAGCAAATTCATCATTATGCACTATAATGGAAGAGGGCGAGCGACTGACAATGTCAAACAAACGGGTGTGGCCTGTAACAATCAGTAACAATCGAAATTTGCTTTAATAATGCTACCTCTTAGAGCAGACTTGCAGAGTTTCAAAGTTGGTTCAGTAACAATAACTGCATGCACGACCGTTGTTGGATTTATTGCGCTTGGTATCAGAACGGAGAAACGGGCAATTGAGCGTCCTCCATTGCAAAAAAAACATTTACTTCCATAAAAAAAAAACAAATCAGCAGGGGTTAAAATGGAGGGGGAGCAGGGATGGGGATATTCAGACTACTCAATAGGGGAATCCGGGTTGGGGACGGGGGAGGCGGTGCGGGACGAGAAAGGGGTTGGGGAGGAGGAAGCAGGGGGCAGCCTTTTCATTCCATACTGCCCACTACAGTATTTCGCTCAGGTATGCGGGAACCGGCTAGACCGGCCAGGGGTACAGCTAGTATATATATGTTTTGTTTAGGAGCAGACTTAGCTCAGGAGCAGACTTAATGATGGGAGCAGACTTGATGAGGCTTTATTAGGGAGGATTAAACAAACGAAGCTTCAACAATAAGTAAGAGGGAGAGCTGTCTCATTCTTGCCACGGTAGCAAAGAAAAAGGACGAGTGGCCGACAATGAGAATGGATATGCGACAATTAGAAACAAACATTATTACTTCAATAATGCTGACTGTTATGGTCATCGTGGCTGAGTGGTGAGAAAGCTCAGCCCGGTTGTTGGAGGTTTGCGGATCTGGTCAAACCCCCCTGGAAAGGGGACCTTGGCAAAGTCCCCACCAGGACTTCCGGCCAGGGTAGTCTGAGATGCTACCATGCTCCTTCAGCGCCTATGGGAACTATTGTGGCCAATTCTGGATAATCTTTTGGCCCCGACGACGATCGGAGGTTTCCTGGATCGAATCCCCGGGTTGGCACCTCCCTTTACCAGATACTTATTCTTCTCTAAAAAGTCTGGTAATGTTCAAAATTGAGCCGGTTCAGCCATACAAGCATTAAATTGCTTCGGCTGACTTAAGACTCAAAAGAAATTAAAAAAATATTACAGCCGAGTTGAATCAGCAGGAATCGGCAAGACCGGGGACCAACTAGTTGCTTTGTACTTTTTTCTCTCCCTTCTGGCTGTCAACTGTAGTTGGACCCAGCTGGAAAAGAATGTACAGCTGACCATAATATTCCCTTGTTAGGGAAAAGCTCATTTTTTTTTAACGTATTAGTCCTTTGATACCAATTTACTATGATGCCAATACCCACAACTTATGGAGCCAAAACAGATTGTTCCTTGTTTATCCAGGATGTCCAGAGCTTTGATTCCCGTATGTCTTGTTGTGCCAATGCAGACCAGAAAATGCAAGCCTTAATGATGTTATTGAACTTGGTCCAGTTTTATACTCAGGTTCTTGTACCATAATAACGTACGAATATGTTCTGTAAAAAAACTGCCTGTCTTAATTGCCTGTTTACCTACCAAATAGCGATGCACGATCCACGGAACTTTTGTAACTCTTTGTTAGCTTTAGAAGGACCCAGGGTCGTAACAGCGAGGAGCAATATCCCTTGGGAAATTCTCCTGATGCGGCTCAGCCCTGAACTCCCGTCAACCCCGCCCGGCAAAAAGTATCCTCCCATTAGTAACTACGTTATTTCATGATTTATGACCATAAAGCATTTTAGATCGTAATTTTTCTGCTGGATATTGATTAAAAGTTTGATACATTCCAGGAAATCAATGTTTCATCCCCTTAAATCGTGGGTTTGCTGAACCAAAATTAACTGTAGGCCTATGCTTCATGCATAAAGCAAACTACATAAACTAGTAAACTAATAAACGAAATAACTAACAGTCCGTGCGTGTTTAATAAGGCAATTTGTAATAGATATTCGTGAAAAGACCCGGTTAATCTGAAATAATTGATCGTCTGCCAGAAACAGAACACTCCGAGATCTTTGGACTGTTCCGTTTCGAGCAACGATCAATTATTTCAGGTTTACCGGGTCTTCTTCAAGTATATGTGTTTTAATGCTAAGGTGTGACGTCAAACTAACTAAATCTCAAGCTAACTTTTTAAGGTTTTTTTTTGTAAATTTTATTTGTGAATCATAATCAATTTACGAATTTTTACATGCGACTAATGGAAATTTATGAAAGGAAACTTCCGGTAGAAACTTCCCGTGTATGAAGTCGGAACGAAGGGGATAGACGTTCCGTTACCGATGTTTGTGTTTTAAGCTAAAACTTTAATAGTTTAAAGAAGATTAGATTACAAAAAGCGCTATTCGCTTGAGTCTCTTAGGTTTTTAGATTTATTTAGGTGTATTTACAAGTGTCAGTAGCCTAGTTTTTGTACCATAGGAACAAAAGGTTGCCGGGTTGGGTCATTCCTCCATGGGTAGGGGCCTAGCATGGTATGCATGGTTTTTTTTTCGTGTTAGTACGAAAAGTGTCGCAGGTTGCATGTGTGAATGTGTATGTTGGTTGCAATGGGGTGTGCTGGTTGAATGTGTGTTGTGTAGACTCCGGGAAAAGTGTTAGTTTCTCAAAAAATTGTGGGTTATCAAAATTAGGCCACGGTAATGTGCGTGGGTTTTCAGATTAACCGTTTATAATGGCTATACTTTCAGCGTGGGGATGTGTTAGCGTGACACCACCACCGTGCATTAAACAGTAATAAAAAAATATCTGTAGAATTTCGACCAAATTTTTCCAAAGTTTAGCTTTACAATATAACTACTTCTGTGATACATAGTTAAAAAAAAAAGTTCACCGTTATCTTTATATACGGTGCTCAGCAACTAGCGCCTTCCCTGCATTTGTGCTTCTGCACCGCACCGGTTGGGAAACACGGGTTTATACGGTTAGTTAGAGGGCAAAAGCTGTCTTTTAGATGCTATTTTGAACCACCATTGGGAAATTTAATAAACTTCAAAGAAACCTTTTTGTAGAAAATCTATTTCGGATTACTTTTAGCAACTGGTTTGTGGTTTGTGTTCACTGTGATGAAATTTGGAAGTTGAAAGACAAGAACCAGGTTTTGTACATCATTCTTGATTTAGGCCTCCATCTTGGGACTTTCACAAAAGTGGAGGAAACCTATTTTGATAGTGAGGTAAGCCAAACTATTTTTCGTTACCAGTTTGACTTCTGTCGGATAATCAGTATTATGATACGATACGATGATATGATATATGATATATGATATACGATATGATATATGTTATATGATATAATATGAGTATAGTACCACAAATCAGTATAAAGGTTACAAGGCAAAAACTAGTTTTTAGCCGCCATTTTGGGGCACTATTTTTATCAAGTGGCAATAAACCATGTACATACGTCATTTATGGAAAGTTCAGATACCAAATTCATGCAAGTCGGTTCATGCATTTGGTTGTAACTGTGAGACAAACAAACAGGCAGATTCGTACCGGGTTTGCTGGAGTGATGCATGGCCTTTTTTGGCATGTCTTAATTTTTTTTACACTTTAAAGTAGCGTTAAAATTTTTAAACTATCAAAAGGCGCACCAGGGGCGTAAAGACTACGAATACGTATAAAACAAATTCAATGTTTTTCCATAAAAATTGTGGCCTGTTTAATGAGAAACGACCGTTGGGAAAAGTGATGAATATTTTTTTGAAAGAAATAGTCTTTATTTTTGTTTGGAAAACAAACCTTTGCCAGCCTTTACCTTTCTTTTATAGTAAAAACCTTTATCTTTCAGCAAATGTTGACATTGTTCGTTGAGATCTTCTACCATTAGAACAGGATCGTCAACCAGTGGGACTGCAACAGTTGATTGCTCTCTAAGGCAACTTCGTTTGTCGTCCCTATGAAAATAAACAAATTAGCACACTGTATAACAAAACTAAAAACTTGGCTAACGGGACTCGGAAATAAATAATCAGTGAAAGTCATACACCGCAACAGTAAGCCAACTTTACACACTTACGTTTTATTAAGTGACGTGATCTGGATTCAAAACAGGGAAATGTTCATCACCAAATCGCCGACACAACGCCTTTACCGATAAAAAAGTGATTTGTTGATAGACGGGTTTGCCGGTCTGAATCCCGGTCATGTCACCTGAATAAAACGTAAGTGCATAAAGTTGCCTTACTTTACTACAGTCTTTCTACTGTATCATTTTTGGCGATGGCTCACTTACAATTTAACTTCGTATTATTTTCTGGAATTTAATCCTTAACTAATCAAAGATTTAAACTAAAAAAAGAAGAAATATTAATTCTTAATAAGCATTAACAAGAATTTATGGGGTTGGTGAGGAGATTTGTAACTTTTAAAAGTCCCTATTGAAACGTGTTACGTTCATCCTATTAGTTCCTTCCGAGTTTTCAGAGGGCGCCATACGTTCCATCTGGTAATTTTTGCTCATTTTTCAACCCAAATCTAATGTAAACTAAAAAACAACTAAGCTAAACTAAATAATATTAAATACAAGCTAGTTTCGTTTAGTTTAATTTTAAGCTGAAAACTCAGCAGAGATTCCCACACAAACCTCATGTCGCCCTCTATAAACTTAGACGGGACTAATAGGAATGAAACTACGACGTTTCACAAGGGGTCTCGGTCACAAATTCTCCTCCCCAACCCTACAAATTCTTGGCATTAGGAATAGCATGGGCATTTAATTATTGCATTACTATCACATTACACGTTTATAAATTAATTATAGCCTAGCGTTCATGTAGTTTATACATTAATTAAGTGTACTGAAGACGATTATAAAATTATCTTCGATTGTTTTGCTATTGTTGAGTAAATAAGTTTCTGGATTACTCATTTGCTCCGAGTTATTATTACATTGTAACAGTAACGAAGAATGCGGTATGTGGTAATCCCTTTGCAAATACCACTCTTATCAAGCCTATAGTTTAAGTATAGATCGTTTTTCTCAATCACACATTTCAGTCCTAGGCAGTAAAAAACAAGTGCTCGGTATACTTTTTAGATCAGAATGCAACTCTAGAAGGAAAAAATAAAAAATATTACCCAGCCCTCTTCAATTATTTGACCGCTAAAACTTAATTAAGTGGTTCTCGGGAGAGGTGCTGAAAATAAAATGACGCGAGCGGGCATGTTTTTCTTTTACGTTTTATTCATGATTTTTCATATGCGAGCGATGGCTTTTATTTTACCAAACAAAAAGAAATCAGTAGCTTATATTTTGTTGTGGAGTACAATATCTATGTTTTAATGCCACGATCAGCGAACAACAGTTACACATTTGATAAAAGTAATTATTTAGATCTAAGTTTTTAGTTGTGACATACCTCTGAACGACCTTTAGATTTATTTCGAGGCGATCATGTGAACGGGGCAAATAGCTGATGTGGTCATCGGCTCTAAGAAATGTTTGTTAAAGTGGTGATGCGTTATCGGAATTTTTTTTAGACAATGTCTTAGAAACTTTTCATAAATTAAGAAAAAAAAACCACGCGTGCGCTCCTGAGAACCGCTTAATTAATTTTTAGCGACCTTAGCTATTGGTAAACTTGAAGGAAAACGATTAAAATGTGCAGCAGTAATTTTTACCTCACCAAAAAAAAAAAAAAAAATTGTGTTCAAACAAAAAGTTAAGAAAAACACCTTTCGAATGACCCCAGCACGTTTTTATTGTCAAGCAAGCAATTTGTCTGTTAACGTAATTTCATTCAAAGCTTCGGTAGGATTACATTCTGTGAGAGTTAATAAAAAACATGCTAGGAGAGAGAAGTTATTTGACTTGTTAGTAATTGCTGATGAGGAAGGAAATACTCATTACTGTGCCGTTGTTGATATCGATTTGTTACTCCGATTGTCGTAACTGCTTCGTGGCTTTTAGTAAGGAGAGTTCAATGATTGAATACATGAGTAAATGTGTTAGACTCTACAACGCGCAAGCACTTACGTTCTTACCACCTGGGCATAACTTGTTAAAATTCGGTCGATACGACCAGCGTAACCCGCGTGGGTGATTTATGCTGATATCGAATGTATGCTGCAGCCCATACGCAGTACTGGTGTCGATCCATCTTTCTAGTTCATCTACCAAAGTCAGCATGCATTCCCCTACTGGTTTTGGGTGGTTATAGGCCTACAAAACGACATCGTGACTCAAAAATTCTACCTTGGCACAGACGCTGTGGACGAGTTTTATAGATGTATGAAGATTGAAATGAAGAAGTTTGCGGATATTGTTTATCGACCAAACCCACTGAAGAAGACTGACGAAGACAAAATTCAGTTTTCAAATACTGAAACTTGCATTTACTGTATTAAAGCCATAACCCTCTATCGCGATAAAGTTAGAGATCACTGCCACTTCACGGGGAATTTCCGAGGCGCTTCTCACACAAAATGTAATTTAGATGCTAGGAGCATAACTACTATTCCAGTCGTTTTCCATAACTTGGAATGATATGCATTTACTGATTTCTGCGGCAAAAAAATTCCCTTCTGGTGTCGACGTTTTTGCGAGAAACACCGAATGGTTCACAAGTACGACCATTACGTGGTACTACCCTGCTGGAGGAAAGGATAAGGACTTTCCCAAAGACTGAGTTTTTTGGATAGTTCTAATTTCCTATCTTCCTCGCTAAAACTGACCTGGACTCAGTAGATTGGTTCGAGACACAAGTGAATGAATGAATAATCTTAAGATTTACTGGTGCAGAAAGGCCACTATCCATATGATTACGTTCAGTCAATGGACGTGTTTGAGGAACAGAAACTGCCTCCCAAGCCTGGATTCTTTTCCGCTCTACGTGGTAAAGGTAGCACTGATGACGAGTACAATCATGCTACATCAGTTTGGAATTTGCTAAAGGAAAAAGTTTTTAAATCATATCACAGAGTATATCAGATGGTCGATGTCTATCTACTAGTAGACATTTTTCAGACTTTCAGGGACACCTGTTTTCTCAACGATGGTACAGATCCTAGCTATTACGTTTCCACACCGGGATTTACCTGGGGCGCGGCAATGAAAAAAAGAAAAGTGAAACTGGAAAACATAACTTTATCACGTCAGGCATTAGGCGAGGAACAGCCTTTATATCAAAAAGGCACTCGATTGCCAACAACAAATACCATCCAGATACCTACAACGACAATCTACCTAGTCTGTACGTAGTAGATTTTGACATCAACAACTTCTGTGGACTAGCAATGACAGAGTACCTTCCATACGATCAATTTTGTTGGTTGACGAGAGAGGAAATTCAAGAATTTTGCTTGTCAGCGATTGAAAAAAATTCAGAATTTGGCTATATCTTGGAAGTGGATTTGGACTACCCATCCAAGCTTCACGATGCCCATAATGACTATCCTTTAGCACCAGAAAAGTTAAAGATTACATCAAACTTTGTGTCGCCCTTCATGAAAGAAATTGCTCAGAAGAAATTCTCTTCCACTTCCAAACTAACAACAAACCTGCTCCCGAAGACAAATTATGTAGTGCATTACATAAATTTACAATTCTACTTGAAGCATGGTTTGATTCTGAAAGGCATCCATACAATTCTAAAATTTCGTCAGAAACAATGGTTAAAGTCATACATAGACTTTAACATGGAGAAGCGACAAATTACAACGATGATATTCGAAAAAGATTTCTTCAAATTGAAAAAAACAATTCGGTGTTTGGAAAAACAATGGAGATCAAATCAGGACATCTACCTGTGAAGTTGTATACTAATCCGAAAGGGTTTGTTAAGTACAGTTTGTTTGCCACACGCAGACTCATTCAAAAAATCCTCAACAAAAATATCATACAGGCTAACTTAAGGCTTCGCAGCGTTAGGTGTGACTTGCCACCTTACACCAGCTTCACTACCCTTGAACTTTCCAAACTCACGATGCACGAATTTCACAAGGAGTTCACGCGTCCGAAATTCGGAGATTGTGTCCGTTTACTTTTCACCGATACCGACAGCCTATTCTATAAGGTTGAGACCAACGAAGAGAAAGCTGAGCGAGATAGATTAGACATGAGTAATTACCATTCTTCCCATACTTTGTACAACAATAAAAACAAGCAAGTCTTAGGAAAAATTAAGGATGAGATGGTAGGCAACCCTGTGAAAGAATTTATCGGGTCGAAAAGCTAAAATGTACTAAGTTCTAGTATGAGAAGACAGCATTAGAAAGGCTAAAAGAATTAGCGAAGCATTCACCCAAAAAAGTCTCAGTCACGAAGACTATAAGGAAGCTCTATTTTCAAAATCAAGCTCGAAGGTAACATGGACGAGCATTCGAATCAAGGATCATGAGAAAGCCACCATCAAACTTCAAAAATGTCTGTATCATCATGATGATAAGAGATTTATGCTAAACGATGGAATAAAAACTTTAGCGCACGGTCATTATATAACTGGTATAGAACATAAGTTTGTAGCTGGAATAATCGATCCAATAGATGATGAAGACGCTGAAGAACTAGCTTCATTAGAGAGAGATGACGAGGAACTTTTACTAGGAATAAAAAACTAACCAAAAAAGTAAAAAAACAGAAGCTAATAAGAAAAAAAGAGCCGCTGCCAAATGGAAGACTCGTGCAAACGAAACTGTTGCTCAGAGAAAGGCTAGATTGGTGTGAAAATGACAGCAACAAATCGGAAGGTTTGTGCGAATGAAACTGCAGCACAGACAAAGGCTAGATTGGCGAGAATGGCTGCTGCAAATCCGGAAGACTCCTGCAATCGAAACTGTTGCACAGAGAACAGCTAGATTAACAAAAATGGTTGCTGCAAATCGGAAGATTCGTACAGTCGAAACTTTAGTGCAGAGAAGTGCTAGGTTGGAGAAAATGGCAAATGCAAAGCGAGAGAAGAAAAACTGATATAAAACTATTACTGAGAGGTCCTTAAGAGGATAAACTGGTAATATTGCCTATACAACTATTGCACTTGGACATGTACATTTTCAATTCAGCGAAGTTAAGAATTTTACGATCTTTACCTTTCTTCCTACGTAGTGCATTTTCTACTAAAAATAAATCTGGAATGAAAGTTTTCTTAATTTGTTGTTCATAGAAGCATCTGAGCACTGGTTGACTGTTTCTCCCAAAGAACTGGGACCTTAGTTTAGGAAGCCGTAATGTACAAACGTACGGGACGTTATTACAACCTTGCAACTACTTACATGGTGATAGATGCCTAACAGTTTTAGAGACATGAGTTTTTTAATTTTTTTGTAGTTTCCCTGACAGCAATCAACTAAAAAGAACTAAATACAATTTCCAGTGACATGGGTTAAGTATAATTACCAACAACACAAACAAAATTAAGAGAGATCCGAAGTTTGAAGTGAAATGATTTTCTTCTTTGAATTATGATTGAGTGTACATGAGTATCAAGTTAGCGATAGCCAATCTGGTTCATTCAGTTTAAACTACTCAATTAATCTGAGGAAATATATGTTGAAAATGTATCTTAGAAAAAGTTACTATGAGTAATGCTAACCACCAAAATTAAATATATTTTCTCCTTTTCATGTAACTCCCTGGAAATTGGTGCCGGTAAATTCTTGAGGGAGTGAAAAGGATGGGGCAAAACTGTGAGTTTTTGAAAATTACTTTATCCACGATTCATTTAATTCTTTCTTCCCCATGTAGCTTAAGAAATCTGGTAAACAACACCGTACAGACACGCATTTTTTAGACCCGTCTTGTGTAATCGTGCACACAAACTGAAACTGAAACCGAAATCCGGTTTGTAGGACAATCTTGTGAAATACAATCTTTGACAACTATTGGTGTTTTATAAAATTTGGTTTATTTTGAGCATAATGAAATGCCTAGATCATACTTGGTTTTCGAGTTGTGTAACTGTCAATGTTATAATTATGCACATAATTTTGGCTTTAGGTATCCTTTGTGCCACGGATGTGCTCAGAATTATTTTGCTTGAGTAGCCACTCGACTGAATGAGTATGTGTCGTAGTGAGTTTATTGGCGCTATAATACTCACAAATGTTTTGTTCGTATTGAATGGTGAAAAACAAATTCTCCGTGAGCTTATTCTGATGCCTTAGGATGGTAGATAATTTGTGTTGCAAGTAGACATGACAGTTCTATTTCTTTGGTTGTGTGTGAATGGTAAACATTTTTTTTCCTTGTGCCTAATACATGTAGTTTCACTGTAAATGTCTTTATCAGCAATCGTATTTTCACTCACTCTTTAGTGGGTGCCTTATCTATATTGTTTTTTTTTGCGGATGGGGGGGGGGGGGGGGGTTGATCTTTGAGGTTTTTCTTTCTTGGTTTTCATGGTTTTCTTTCTCTGCACTTTTTCCAAGTGTTAATCGGCTGAGGGAAAGAGCCCATGACCATATGCAGGGTATCGCGGTGTTGCAGGCTATCAGCGACTTGGATCGCGGTCCTCCTTGATTGTACCATTTTGGTTTTGGTGATTGTGTTTTGTTTGTTATTTTTGTCTTTCCTACCCCATATGTACCTCGTTGTAGGGAATAGAATAAATAATAAAGAAAAACTAAAAACTAAAGAAGGTAACTAACGAAAAAAAAAATAAACCAAAAACTAAAGAAAAAAAACACAAATTAACATAAAATAAATAAGATGTGGGAGTGTTCATTAGAGTATTGGAGCAACACACCGGTACGAGCGGGGTCGGTGGGGGCTCATCCCACTTAAATTAACTGTAATTTCATTTTTCTAATAATTTAAAAAAATAAGTTTTAAAGCAGTCAAATAATAACTTATAGTTTATGAGTAATATGTGAAGGAGTTTATTCAAGTTCGGTGATACTTGTGAGGAGCTGGCCTTCATATGACCAAAGAAAGAAGTGTTAGAAGGTCTAAGAAATCGCTACCAATATAAGTTTGTTTTCACTTAATATATTTTATTTTATTACTGAAATATTTAATTATTCATCATTTTGTGTCAGCCTTGATTTTTAAACATTGGTATGTAAGATTTTGCAGTTTAAGCCATATACTTTTTTAGTCATCAAGCCCTAAATTTTGATAAGCTAACTTCTTTTCTCTCCTTGTTACGATTTGTCTTTGTTCCAATTCTGATAAAATTTCCGTCATTTCATTCCTATGTCCTTCTTTCTTTATCAAGTCATTAGGATCATCGTAATAATTGTAATCGACTCTGCTGCCCACTTTTTTAACCATGCCCGTCTCTTTTTTCTTAGATTTCATGTCTTCCCAAATTGGAGCGATAATAGACTTGTACTTAGCACTACGATTAGATTTGGGTTTACGAGTTGCTGGGTCGTTGTTGTGATAAATGGCATTAGTATCTTGTAACATGTCCGTGTAAGTTGCTTTAACATCCGGCAAGTTTCTTTCAAATCTTTGAAAAACTAGCAAATTCCAAAACCCTTGTCTCCCCACGTATTACTTCCCCTCGACCACTATGTCATTGTCAAAAATTTGAACCACTTTTATTACCAAAGGTCAGGAAGTTTTTTCCTATCATACTGTAACCGAATACTGGGTCCACCTCTTTGGGATTTTCGAAAAATTTTATCAAGTAAAATGTAGCAGTTTCTCCAATATTCTGACCAGGCAACAAACTATCAAGGGACCTTAGAGTGGTGATGTTAGGAAGTTCCTGGGGAGTATAAATGCGTTTATGTTGCACTACGGAATATGTGGGGGTGAGTTTATGACCGGTGCTCGTGGAGGCATATTTGGTTTTAGAAGGAATCTCAGGAGGAATTTGCATCACAGAAGCTGGAGCTGGAGTTGAATATTTGGTAAGACTGATATTAAGAGGGGCCGACAATGTCTTTTCACTAGGATTAATGGCAGGGGATGGCAATAAATCCAATTCTTTGAAGTCATCCTCGTCAGTTTTGTCCTCTTTGAGAGCTTTAATAGGAGTGTTTAGCATGTGCTGCGCTAGAGTTTTTACACTATCGACCGATGTTGGTTTTAGAGCGCCAACTGCCGGTATTGGAGTCAAGGAACACCTTCATGTGGTTTACTCCACTGTACAGCTTTTTGGAAAGTACACCTCCTAAGTGGTTCACGATCACGTAGGCATAACTGCAAGCTTGGTGTATCTGATTAATTTTGGTGTACGTATCCTTTCCATCACAACCGGAGATTGGGTGTAACACTGCTTCAAAGTCCACATAGGCTATGTACAACCTTTTGAGCTCGTTCTTAAAATTCTTAAATTGGATAACGTTATTGATGGGCAATGAGGTCTTTTGAAACGAGTACAAGGCACAAGAAAGAACGTGGTCGCCAAAACCAACGATTTCGAAAACTGTGTAGACATCTGCAAAAATACTTCAAGTGCCTGTTAGGGTTGAAACTAGCGATGACTTTGGCAAAATCTTTTATCATCACATAGTGTCCGTCGAGCAGAAGCAAGTCAATGTGATGTTTACTTTCAACTTTCGAACTCACTCGATAAATGCAAGGGTTGCAATCCTCAAAACCAAAAACAGATACTGAAATGTTATTTGCTTTTTTCACACGCTGCAATCTCCGTTAAAGGAACGGGGTATTTATTCAAATAAAAACATCTATCGTCAGGACTATACACATTGACCAGTATATCGGAACCTATTATAAGATTTTTTGGAAGTGGCGGGTAACCTTTTCCACCAAACAGTCTGTAGATTCTAACATATAATTCAGTACATAGGTAGTTCTTGACAACCAATCTACTTCCTTCTACAGCAACAGTCCAATGCTATGTAGAATCTTGTTCGACATTTCCGAGAGAACATCTTTGTTTCCCACTCTGATCAGGTTTGAATTGAAATATGCTTTAACAGTCTTTGTCTTATCAGTCGCCTTTTCGAAGAGAATGCATAATGCAATTTGCGCTTTTATGTTCACCATAAGATCTCGGCACTGCTCTAAAAGATTCCAACAAAATCAACAGCTCATAGTGCATTTCATCAGACACAAAATTTTTCGGCTCATAATGCATTTCATCAGACACAAAATTCCTCTTGAAAATCAAGAAGCAGTTATTGAAAGCGTTGCGGACAAGATCAAACTCTCCTAAATCCAAACTAAATGATCTTACCTCAAGTTTGGTATCGGCGATCACAACAGTCTTATCCTTCAAATCTTGAATCATATAGGTTATAGTCAATTCTGGTATTCTCTATTATAGGAACGACTAAAGATCTGACGTTATTTACCACGAGGTTGAAATTTGTGGGGGTTTGAGAAATTATTCCTTTACTCTACCAAAGTTTCAGTTCGAAGAAGGACGGATTAAAAAAAAAACAATCCAATTTCCATTCCACGTTGATTTATAACACTACCTCACTTGTGCCGTTTATATGCAAGTGCGTCCAATTAAGTTCTACCACACAATTTGCAGGTTACGTTACATTTTCCTTCGTGGCGTTTTTGGTGCCTCCGTCTCTTATTCTTAAACGTCATCTCACAGTATTGGCAAAGGAAAATCTCTTTCTCTAAATAATACAGGAATACGATCTTCCTCATTCATCGTTGGTTCTTTACTTTTTTTTATCTTCCCTCGGTAGCTCGTCATTCTTTGGAATAACATTACACAAATGAAAAATCGTAGTATGAATCTTCCAAATCACGGAAACATTTCAAACAAATTTCGCAGTAATATGCCCCAAACTTTATTTTTTCTGGTATTTTCCCATCACTTTGGTCGTCATATGCCAAAGCTTCAGCAGGTTATTCTCTTAAGGACCTCTCAGTATTAGTTTTATATCATTTTTCTCTTTATCGCTTTGCAGCTGCCATTTTCTCCAATCTAGCACTTCTTTGCACTAAATTTTTGACTGTACAAGTCTCCCGATTTACAGCAACAATTTTCGTCAATATAGCTTTTCTCTGTGCAACAGTTTCGATTACAAGAGTCTTCCGATTTGCAGCAGCCATTCTCGCCAATCTAGCCTTTGCCTGTGCTGCAGTTTCCTTTGCACAAGGCTTCTGATTTGTAGCTGCCATTTTCACACCAATCTAGCCTTTCTCTGAGCAACAGTTTCGTTTCCACTAGTCTTCTGTGTGGCAGAGGTTCTTTTCTTCTTATTTGCTTCTGTTTTTTTCTCCTTTGGTTCGTTTTTTTTATTCTTGGTGATAGTTCCTTGTCATCTCTCTCTAATGAAGCTAGATCTTCAGTGTCTTCATCATCTTCTATCGAATATTCCAGCTACAAACTCATGTTCTATACCAGTTTTATAATGACAGTGCTCTAACGTATTTATTCCATGGTTTAGCACAAATTGCTTATCGTCATATAGAGATATGGATGTTTTTGAAATTTCGATGGTGGCAAGCTCATGATCCTAGCTTTGACTGCTCGTCCATGTTGCCTTCGAGCTTGATTTTGAAAATAGAGCTCTCTTATAATCTTCGTGACTGAGATCTTTTGGACAAATATTTTACCTCGTAGAATAGGCTGTCGGTATCGGTGAAAAGTTAAAGCTCACAATCTTTGTATTTTGGATTGTGGATTCAAGGATAGTGAAGCCGGTGTAAGTTGGCAAGCCACACCTAACGCTACGAAGCCTCAAGTATGCCTGTATGAGATTTTTGTTGAGGATTCTGAACGAGTCCGCGTGTGGTAAAGTGCTGTGCTTGACAAACTTTTCGGATTAGTGCAGGAACTTCACGGAGAGACGTCCTGATTTGGTCTCCATTGTTTTTCCAAACACCGAATTGTTTTTCAATTTGAAGAAATCATTTTCGAATATCGTCGTTGCAATTTGTTGCTTCTCCATGTTAAGTCTATGTATGACTTTAACCATTGCGTCTGACAAAATTTTAGAATTCTATGAATGCCTTTCAGAATCAAATCGTGCTTCAAGTAGAATTGTAAATTTATGTAATGCACTACATAATTTTTCTTCAGGAGCAGGTTTGTTGTTAGTTTCGAAGTCGAACTGATTTTCTTCTGAGCCATTTCTTTCATGAAAGGCGACGCAAAGTTTGGTGTTATCTTTAACTCTTATAGTGCTAAAGGATAGTAGTCATTATGGGCATCATGAAGCACGGATGGGTATTCCAAATCCTCTTCCAAGATATAGCCGAATTCCGATTTTTTTTCAATCGCTGACAAACAAAATTCTTGAATTTCCTTCCTCGTCAACCAACAAAATAGATCATATGGAAGGTATTCCGTCATTGCAAGTCCATAGAGGTTGTTGATGTGCAAATCTACTAGGTACAGACTAGTTAGACTCTCGTTGTAGGTATCTGGGAAAGTCGCCCAACCCCAACCAATCACTTCAATGTAGGTATCTGGTAGGTATTTGTTGTTGGCAATCGAGTCCCTTTTCGATGTAAAGGTTGTTCCTCCCCTAATGCCAGAAGTGATAAAGTTATGTTTTCCTGCATGTGTGAACAGTTCTAGTTTCGCTTTGGTTTTTTTCAGTGCTGCGCCCCAGCTAAATCCCAGTGTTCAGACGTAATAGCAAGGATCTATTTCATCGTTGAGCAAACATGTGTCCCTGAAAGTCTGAAAAATGTCTGCTAGAAGATAGACATCGACCATCTGATTTAAAAACCTTCTCCTTTAGCAAATTCCAAACTGATGTAGCATGATTGTACTCGTCATCAGCGATACCTTTACCATGTAGAGCGAAGTAGAATGCAGGTTTAGGAAGCAGTTTCTGTTCCTCAAACACGTCCGTTGACTGAACATAATCATATGGATAGTGACCTTTCTGCGCCAATAATTCTAAGATTATTCCTTTATCAACTTGTGCAGCTCGAACCAACTACCGTGTACAGAACAGTTTTAGTAATTAGTAAGGGTCGATCTTTCTTGTGTTTCTTGGTCAACATTTCAAGCGAGGAAGACAGGAAAATCTCAGTCTTATGGGAAAGTCCTTATCCTTTCCTCCAGCTAGGTAGTACCGCGTAACGGTCATACTTGTGAACCGCTAGGTGTTTCTCGCAAGAACGTTGACTCCAGAAGGGATTTTTTTTGCTGCAGAAATCAGTAGATGCATATCATAGCCTTCCAAGTTATGGAAAACGACTGGAATAGTAGTTATGCTCCTAGCTTTCAGGTTACATTTTGTCTGAGAAGCGCCTTGGAAAATCCCATGAAGTGGCAGTGATCTCAAACTTTATCGCAATAGAGTGATATGGCTTTACTACAGTAGCTGCAAGTGTCAGTTTTTTTAACTAAATTTCGTCTTCATCAGTCATCTTCAGGGGTTTTGGTCGAGATACAATATCCACACACTTCTTCATGCATCAATCTTCATGTTTCAATCTTCATGCATCTATAAAACTCGTCTACTGCATCTGTACCAAGGTAGAATTATTGAGTTATGATGTCGTTTTCTGGGCCTATAACCACATATCCAAAACCAGTAGGGGAATGCATGCTGACTTTGGTAGATGAACTCAAAGATGGATCGACACTAATACTATGTATGGGCTGCAGCATACATTCGAAATCGACATAAATAACCCACGGATAAGGGTTACGCCAGTCGTATCAATCGCATTTTAACAAGTTATGCCTATGTGGTAGGAAGGTAAGTGCTTGCGCTCTGTTGAGTCTAATACATTTATTTCTGTATTCAATCATCGAACTCTCCTTACTAGAAAGGCGCAATGAAGTTACGACAATAGAATTTTCTGTAGTTTCCAATACCTCGAAATTGAAGTAACATATCGATATCAACAATGGCGCAGTAATGAGTATTTCCTTCTTCATCAGCAATTAGTAGCAATTCAATAACTTCTCCTAGCATGTTTTTATTAACTCTCACATGATGTAATCCTACTGAAGCCTTGAATGAAATTACGTTAATAGACAAATTGTTTGCTTGTTTGAACGAATCGATTTGATTTAAACTCACTGGGAACTTCAACATGGAATGATCTAAAGTATTAAAAAATAGTTCGCAATATTTGACCTCAGTTTCATAACACATCATTTTTGCAGCTAAAACAGAATATAGAAAGTATTTCTCGTCAGAATTTTCCACATTTATGACACCTTCGCTCTTTTTGCATAAAGCTCTTGGCAAGGGTATGAACGACAAACAAGGAAGTAAAGGTTCGATTTTTGCAACATTTTTAACTATCCATAAACTTTCTAGATGATCCAGCCACTGCCATTTTCCGCAAAAGCTTCGATGGATTCCTGCATTTTTTTGCATGCATTAGACAATACTTACAATATGGCAGATTCATTGTATATGGGAGTAGGGCATCCAATCCCGAGACATATTTGTAATCCCGGGATTTCGGGATTATTTTCTCTCAATCCTGGGATCCCTGGATTAATCCCGAAATTTCGGGATTTATTCTTATTATTTTCAGTGGCAAAAAAAAAAAACTATATGAAAGGAAAGTTGCGTTCGATAACTTGATTGTTTAAATTACTCACAAGCTGAAAACTTAAGTCAGCACAGCTAGTTGGGAGCATGTTCTTTGTTTATTTGAAATGATCTGCTATTTTTTCAAAGTTTAAATCAATGGGAGTATTTTTAAGTTGTTATTTTATAATCTAGTTCTGACGCATTTTGCACTCTGTAGACTGTGCTACAAAATTTTGGAAATCGATTCATTGGTTCTATTTCTAGGTGGGCCAAAATT